>PVHP010016580.1:0-35409 GCA_004024765.1 Zapus hudsonius
TCCCTTAAATAATAAAGTCTCCCACTATACCTTAATATCTTGTTGTCTATTATTTTAATTCTTTAACTTTAGACAAGAATTTGGGTACTCCTAAAATTTTGGGGTGCATTGGAATTTCCGGTGGGCATTATCTAAACTCTAACCCCCAGCTCAGTCCTTACAAGAGAAGATAACCAAAGACACCAGTGGAGTCTGGGAGGCTAATGCCCAGCAACATGTTTTTTTGATCTTTATTGGATTTTGAGGATAAAGTTTTTTCTTTAGGTATCCAGCAAGAATAAGCAAATCTATTGACACAAAGAAGCAATTGACTTTTGTGATTTCTTCATAATCACAGCACCAGAAAACCTGGGATGCGATCTACCAAATGCTGACAGAGAGAAACTTAGCCAAAATATCTTATATTTGGAGACATTGTCCTCAAACTTCGAGGCAATGAGCAAATATGAGATAATTTTGGAACTACAATACTCATGGTCTATCTTACAACACATATTCAACTATCTTTCAAAAGCCCTCATAATAAAGTTTATCCAGACAGAAAATGAGATGGAAGTATTCTTTTAAAAAGAAAAAAGAACCAGTTAACACACATTGAAACTGCTTAAACATACAGTAAAATTTAAATTAATCTGGATATCGGGCTTCGATAATGTAAATACATCTTAACTAAATGGGTAAATGCTACAATAAACCAAGTTATCTTGGGCTTGGCTTCCTGGGTGCAGCAAGAAGTTAGGTTTCATGTGTAAGTGATTATGTTTGCCTCTTCTCCCTCTGAAAGCCCCAGGTTCTGAGACCTCATCAAAGCCTCTCCTTAAACACTGAAGACAATGTCACAGCTTGCCATATGCTTCCTTCCAGAAGCTCTTCCAGAGGGTCAGTGATGATGTCTTCTCTCTCTCCATCTCTGCCTTTCTTCTGTTTAAATCCTTCCTAAATCAGCACGTGGCAGCTACCTCATACAGACCACAAAACCCCAAGTTATGAGACAAAAAACTTAATTGTAGAAATGTTGGCTTTTTTGCATATTTGAATAACTACACATGCATTTGAAGCCATCCAACATTGGTGTCTATTTTGCTTATTTTATTTAAAAATATTTTAAATTGAAATGAATATAAATAAGGTAGAATTACTCAAAGTATCAAAATCAGTTGATTTTTAATCAAATCTATTTGCATTCTGGTCCTCTGCTAATTCCGTTCCCGCCACAGGGTGGCGCCACTTCTATGAATAATTACAGGTACTTGTCTCCAAAAGAATTTCACTTATTTTGCCGATGGCCTTTTCTACCGAATATTTCAAGATCCCAGTTGCTCAGATCGCTGCCATAGAAAGAAATTTATAATACACAGAATGTCTTAGAAAAACCTTAATCTTGCCTCCTTTTAGTGCTACGAAGTCTTCAGTACTGAGTCTCCAGCATAAACTGGGTTCACTTGGTTTGTAGTTCTAACCAGCCCCGCACTTGACTTTGAACCCATTATTCAAGGCTCAAGTTTCTAGGCTCCCTAAGGACGAGTCCCCTTGAGGACTAGAAAGTTGTTGCTTCTAGAAAGTTTCACAGCTGTCCCTAGTACAAAGGAAAGGAGGCACAAATCAGTGTTCTGACCAAGTCAGGTAAGAGCTCTTACACAGTGCTAATCCAAGAGTTCAGAGATGAAAATGTCCCCCAGTCAATAATCACGATTGAAATACAAAATATTATGGACGATGGCTATATCATTATCCCCTGACTCCTAAAGTAAGACTCTCGGAGAAAATCAGTGAACAGCTTAGTCATAACCTAGACATGTTTAATTAGTGTGGCATCTGCCAGCCCTTGCAGAAACATCAAGGACTGAAAATGAAGCATTTTGGGAGTCATTCCTATGCTGAGTACCGTGCTCTGTGCTTCTCACACTTATGCTATTTAATTCTTACAAAAGCCCTGCAAGGAAACTACGATCATTCTTGTTTTATAGGTGAGGGTCCCAGACCTTTACCTAAATCCATTCATCTAGCAAGAAATAGAGCAAAGGTTTCAGTCTGGGTCCTTTGTACCCCTAAAGCCCACCCATTGCTCCTCCATCCCAAGACTTCCAGGCTTCCCTTGAATGAGTGAAATTCCACCTTTTAAATTGCCCATTCCTCTGTTTGCATCAAAATTCCATCCTTAGGGTCTGGAGAGATGGCTCAGCGGTTAAGGTACTTGGCTGCAAAACCTAAGGACCAGGGTTTGATTCCCAAGTACCCACATAAAGCCAGATGCACAAAGCGGCACATGCATCTGGAACCTGTTTATTGCAGATGGAGGCCCTGGCGTGTCCATTGTCTCTCTGTTTTCTATCTCTCTCTGCTTGCCAATAAAAAATAATAAAATATTTTTTTAATTCCAATCTTGGTTAATCCTGTCCAATTTCTGCTGCAAATAATTTATATATTCCTTGATTATTTACAACCACTTAAAAATCATGATGAAACTAGAACTGGAAAGGAAGCCTGTTCCCTGCCCTCATAGTGCTGGAAAGTTCTATGCAAGCTACTGGTGTGGGGGGGGGGATAATGGTCACCATCAGCATGAATCAACCGGAGATCCTTCAAGCTACAGAATCACCCAGCCTGGAAGAATGTACACATGTGTGCAATAGTGGCACACAGTCTATCAGGTAACCAACTGTTCTCAGATTGGACATGAGGCCTGCTTATATCTGATACTGGAAACCAAGTCAGGCTCCTCTGATTGGAAGACCATAGGCTCTAGAGAGAAGCTCCCGTTCTTGAAGAAAAGTCTTTGAAAGGACCATGATGATCCCATTTGATCTATGCTGCTCTCCCTCTGGGTTGAAAAATCTGATTTTTACCAATGACAACAAATACCGAGGAGAACCAAGATCCATCAATATGACAAGAAAAGATGGCTGACTGCCTAGCAAGAGACAAGTCATCTCTGTCACATCTGCCAGGGCCCAGGAGACACCACAGAGGAAGTGGTCACTTCACCAGGAGCACTGCTCTCACTGCTGGCCTGACAACCTGCTCCAGGGAGATGGCGATGGACACTGAGGACACTCCAAACTCATCAAGGCAGAAATCCAGAGGTGCAGCGAGCTCAACACTAAAGACGATCCAGAACATTCCTCAGGGAACATTGCAGAAAGATTGTAAGAGCCACAGGATGGGAAGGCGTATCCTGAGGAATTGTCCCCTCCGCAGAGACTGACGGGTGCATCATGACCCCACAGTGAACACTGATAACCCCACTGGGGAGGCTGGGGAGGGGGTTTTCTTAAACTCTTGTCTAACCCGATAGGAATATGCAATATGCTCATACTGTAAAGTTCATAATTCCTTTTAGAAGCCATACAAATAATGGTGTCATAATTCCTTTTAGAAGCCATAAAAATAATGGTGTCAGAGCTCCTCACCTTGTTGTGGCCCTGGCCTCTGACCAGTGTGCACCTGGAGTGACCTTGTCAATATTCTGAAGGTTCCTAGTCCTCAATGCTGTGAGCGACAGGCTTGAAGCTCCGTGGCCATTTTAGGATTTCAGGAGAGCAAGTCCAGTGGTGTTAGACACGGGATTGCATGGAGTACTCTAGAATCATCTAAAGGTAAGGAACGTAAGAACTCTTGAGTCAAAATATAACTAACTCAACTTGAATGTATTCTACCAAGTTCCTGCTGGGGGACTGACTGCCCTCTCTTTGAGTACCAGAGGCGTCTATGGTCCAAGAATTAATTCCAGTCTTGAGCAAGTATGGCTGCTTGCCAGGTGTTCCAAGAACGTGGAGACAAGGTTCCTGGAGGATTTGCCCCATTCAGACCCGATTCCAATGTGGGATGGCATCTTTCCCCAGCTGAAGAGGTGTCAGGAGAATGTTTGGTAGGTCAGATGCCACCAGAAAGCGATTTAGATGGAAAGAGATTTTGCAAGAAGCATTTTAGTTTCTATTTTAATGAACTTATCTGCACCAGTTTTTTGAGCTAAAATATGAGTGCACTGTTACCAAACAGTAATGTGAATTAAAACCGTCAAATCATGATAGCTAAAAATAAGAAGAAAATCCTATAGTAAAAATCTGTGCTGACATTTGTTATATTGACTATTAACCTCTTTTCCTAGATTTTTTTGTATTAATCACTAGTGATTATCAAAAGTGTCTGGTAATGCCTCAGAGCTGCTATACATGACCTTCTTCTGTAACAGGGAAAATAGTTACTTCCAAGCGGGCGGTAAGATTGTAAGGGCCATGGTGGAGGAGAATATCCAGAGACATGGCCCCCCTCAGTAACAACATACAAAGAGGGGTGGAACCCGATTGACTCCTAGGCTATTCATAACCCCCTTCCCCATGGACTGATCCAGACTGCCCACGGAGGAGGTTACCCAGCTGATTGGGGACAGGGAGGAGGGAAATCGGGGAAATGGGGATACCAACACATTATTTACTCATTCAACATATCTAATTATGGACAATAAAAATTAAATTAATTTTAAAAAAGAAAAGAAAATAGTCAGTTCCACAAGAGGGAGCCACTTGACCTTATTCTCGGAATACTAATTTGCAATAATGAGCTGTTCTACATTGTCTTGATGTAGTTATTCCCAACGTTTCAACGCATACATAGCTACTTAAGAAAATTATCTTCATTGCCACTGTCTTTCTCCAAAATAACATTTGAGATTTCTTGAAGGTAGTCTCTAATTGGTCCTAAAAAGTAAAATTTGAGAACACATGTATAAGGTAGCTTGAAAAGTCAAGCTGAAACAGTGCTAGAAGCTTCCTCCCTCTCAGCTAGCTGCCATTATCTTGCAAAGTGCTACTCTGGCTGCCGGCCCAGAAAATTCAACAGGTTTCCCCAACTGCGGATCACCTGCACGCTATGTAACCAACTAGTCAGCCAGGTGCCCATGGGTACAACCGTGGTGTGACCAGCCCAGGGGTAACCACCCGCTCTCTGGTTATTTCTGAGACCTGCTCCATGGAGAGAATGCATCCCTGGTGCAGAGAGTGTGCTCAGGAGCCTTGGGTCGCCAAGGTCACAGACGAGGGTGAAGTTGGTGCGGAGGGGCTCTACTATGATCTAACTAACTGGATATGCTGTATCCATCAGATTGCCCCCTAAATATCTATTTTATGTTTAATCCCCATAGACTTGGAATGACAGCACCTTTAGTCAGAGAAGCTTATTTTTGCCGACGTCAGAGATGACTGGGGAGAAACGGATCCACATGTTAAGAAGACGTGAAAATTCAGTGCTTATTGCTAAATGAGACATGGGAACATGGTGGAAGAGTGGGTGGAAAGAATGAAAGAGCCAGAGGGTGAGCAGGAGTTCTGGGACACTATCTTCTGCATATAAAGTGACCACTATGCCCTGACTTCATGTGGGCTGTCCACACCTCCACGAGACCGCCGTTAAACTGAGCTCATCCCCATTTCCACATGGGCGATGGATGAGGCTGAGCTGAGGTGGGTCTATTTGGAAAGGAGATGGGTGAAGGGGATGGGCGGGGGGGGGGGGACAGAAGTGGGTATTAGGAGGGGATGATGATCAAATTATGTCATGTTCATATATGAGAACTGTCAATAAAATGTTAATAAACTGTAACTCAAATGCAGTATGACTTCATTAAAAAAGTAAATAAGTATTAAGCCAAGCATGATGTCTTACACGTGAGTCCTAGCACTTGGGAGGCTGACTCAAAAGAATCAGATTTAAAGCCAGCATGGGCTCAATCGTAAGATAAGACCCTGTCTTATACATCCAAAACTAAGCAGCTAAAATGTTAAAGGTGCATTTACAAATTAATATCGTGATCAATATTTTCAGCACTTGTTCAAATATGAGCAAATATTGTGTCTCTAAACCACAAAGCTGCTTTGAGTTTCCTTTTCTTGGGAGGGGGGAAGCACGTGTTGAGATGGAGCGAGATTCAAAGGCCCAAATTGTCAGCATCGGATTCTCCACGAATCTTTACCTGCTTAGGCCGAACACGAGAATCCTAGTCACCCGCACAAGCTCTGGATGTGCACACACATTCACACATCTACCTGTGAACACACACCTGTTCCTTCCTGCAGCTCATACACTTAGGTCCTTTCCTCTCTCACCCTTTCCATGTGCTATGGACAAAAAAATAACAGAATAAATGGCAAGAGGACCTGGGATAATAGTGTCAAATTGGCCCCTTCTACTTTTTTATTTATTTGCATGCAAAGAGAGCTGAGAGAAAAGAAACAGAGAGACAGACAGAATGGGTGCACCAGGGTCTCCAGCTGGTGGTGCAAAGGAACTCCAGATGCCTGCACCACACAGAGCATCTTACTTCATGTGGGCACTGGGGAAACAAATCTGGGTTGTTAGGCTTTGCAGGCAAGCGCCTTCACTGCTGAGCCATCTCTCCAGCCCAAGTTGGACCCTTCTAAGAGGAACAAGGAGGAGCCTTACTATTTCAGTGTGTTCTTCCATGATTTTGCTCCTTAAGCATGAAGGAAGAGCCTGGTGGTAAAAAAAAAAAAAAAATAGTGTCTATTGTGCACCTAAGTGTGCTAGAAATTATATAAGAATAATTTCACCAGGAACATTTTATTTTATCTCCTTAACTACCTGAGGATTTGGGTATCCCAGTGCTACAGTTTCTATGGCGAAGAAACTCAGTTTATGAGAAGTACTTACCCAACAGAGCAAGGATTTGGCTTTGAGCTCCCACATATACAACACCAACTGTTCATGCCCCTGCAACCAGCAAAAGCTCTGTGAGACTGCCAAGTCCACACCTTGAACTTCAGTCCTCCTGTGTATTTAGTAAGCTTTATTTGGATGTGGTTCTGTTCGGGAAATGTCTGGCCTTCTTTGGTGGATGTCGTGGGGGGTGGGAGGGACAGAGACAGGTTACTTCTAAACTTCAAGTGGCTTCACGGGGCATCTTGCACTTAGGATTCCTGTGATATGGTCAGCGACAGTCCCAGGAGCCAAGTGACATTTCAAGATCTCTGTCTGAGCAATGAGAAAGTTGGCGTGTGTCGATGTGGGTCTCGGACACAAGGACTCTGTGACTCTTCCATCGGCCACTTCTTAAGCTGAGCAAGCAGAGTGAAGACGGGTCCCACGAAGCCAGGGGTCAGTGTGGCATAAAAGCAGCTCTTCCGTCTGGATTTGTAAAGGCCACGGTCAGAGCACACCCTCACTGCAAGGGCCATTTTTGCTTGAGTTCTCTGACACTCATAATTAGAGGTACCCTAGCTGATCCACACACCCAGCTCAAACAGAGCAGTGTGGCAAGACATTGAGCAGGGCTTTCTGGGACTTGGCACCCGGACTCAGAGCAGAGACTAACACTTGTGCAATTAGGAAGTCCTTGTCCTCAGAAGAGATGAATAACAGACCGAACTAGCCTCGGGGCACATGGAGATGTCCACGTGTGACTGTCCAACTATTCTCATTCTTACAAACAAAATGTTGGGGAGAAGAAAGGATGGGCTCAGAGGATTGCTTCTCGTTGAGGAGATGTAGGGCTTGGGAGCAGAGATCATTCAACTCGTTCTTCAGGGAGAGAAGGAAAGCATTTCCCTTACCAAGCTGAGTGACAGAAAGACGCAAGGGCAGGGGCTCAGGGCTTGCATATTCTCATGACGTGGAAGGAACGTGTCCTAGGTACATGGCTGCTCAGCCCTGCTAGCTGATGTGTCCTGTGTCTATGCTCACTAGCGAGAAAGCACCCAAAGAGAGGCTGAGCTTGGTGCTGAAGGCCTGTAATCCTTGGTTTTCAGGGGTGCTGAGTGAGGAAACTCACAAGTTCAAGGTCGGCCAGAGATGCATAAAGTGTGAATTCAAGGGCAGCTCAGTCAAATTAGCCAAACCTTGTCTCAAAATGAAAAGTGAAAAAGAGAGAGTTGGGGGTATAATTCAAAGGTAGATCATTTTCCAAGCATGCTTAAATCCTGGGTTCAATCCTTAGTACCTCAGGAGGGTGTGGGTGAGAGGAGAGAGAGAGAGAGAGAGAGAGAGAGAGAGAGAGAGAGAGAGAGAGATCAGGGGTCTTCTGCCCTACCATAGCTTGTGGCAAAGATGAATGAGTTGACTGAAAGCCAAGCAGGTTCCACAGAAAGTAGCCAGCTTTGAGGAGCCTTCTCTGTGCCCAGTGGTGGCTGTCCCCATCAAGGGATTCTAGTCAAGAGAAACTGGGTCAGTGGCACTAGCTAATGGCGTGTGGAAGAGGTGAGGGACAGCTGGACTCCAGGTCAGGCTGCCTTAGCGAAACAAGACCTCAGGGTCCTCAGGGTCTTCACACAGAGACCAGCCTCACAGGAGAGCTGGATTTAAGTCAAAGTTTAGATGGATGCTGTCAAGGAAATGCCGTGAGTTTTAGGGGCCGAAAGTGACTGGGGATTGACGCGGTCTATCCCAGATGGTATGAAGTGACGAGAAATGGCGGATGGATCTGGCAGGCTGGAAGGCAGTGACCAGAAGAAATCACCCCTCTGTGCAGTTTTACCACACTGAGCTAACACTGCTCACCAACTCCAGTGGAATGTTGGAGAAGGAAGCCCCGTTCATACAGGCATCTGGACATGGAAGTGACCCTCACAAGAGTGGCATTACCACTTCTGTCCCCAGCCATGTGCCCCGTCTGTCTTTCCAGAAGTCTTGCTTCAGGAGGCTTCAATCGAAGGGATTGTGGGACAGAGAGGCTGAGCCATGAGGAGGTCAGCGAATGCCTTCCGGTCTTTCCTATGTGAAATTTATGCCTACTGCTCTGTTCTAGCCATTCAGAGAAATTATTATTGCTTGTATTTTAACATCTAATTCCAAAGATTACTCTTTGTTTTCAGAATTATTACAAAGGTCAGTGCCCCTAAAGAATTATTGAAAGGAGGTGACAGGGACCAATGAGAGCAGTAGCCACAGTTATTTAATTCAAATATTTAGAGAGGCCCCGTGTGCTGGGAGCTTGGCAGAGTGGGGGCAGGAGATGAAGGGTATGGAGGACAGCAGACTGCCTGTCACCCGATGCAGCCATTAGGCCTGGCTTGCCGGCCGCCATCCAAGTTCTCCAGATAAATAAAGTTTTCCTCTTTTATATCTAAGTCTCGTCACTTTTAAGTGTTGGAAACTACGCAAAATATTTTAGACACTGCACCGTCCAAACAAAGCACATCTGCAAGCGGCTCAGGCTGGTGAGTTCCCATCGATCTCTGGCATAGGATGGAGAAGGGGGTCAGAAGTGACAGGTGGGGTGAAGGGCCCGGACTGTCCGTCATTAATGCTGCTCCAGTGAGCTCTGGAGCAGAGACATCTCTCAGCTGGGAGCCAGGACATTGCAGGAGGCCTGAGAACGGAGGAAGCAAGTGAAATTCTATCAGTAGGATGTCACTCACCACAGGAGAACATAAGCTACAGGAAGACTCATTTCAGGCACCCTGGGGAGCAGACAGGGAAACTGAGGCCCGGCTAAAGCAAGAATTTGCTTCGGAAGCATACGTACAACTAAACCATTACAGTTGAGGCAGGAGGAGAAGAGTTGAGACAATAAATCCATCCAAGCACAGAAGAGAATTCCTCAAGCCCAGAAGTCTCCGAGATACCCTGGAAAAGAATAACATCCCAAATGCAAGATTCTGATACCTGTAGGGAAAAAAATCTCTTCGAGTCAAAGGCCAAATACCCTTCTCTCCTTTGGTGGTGCCATGGTGGAGGCCGTTGGGGAAGTAGCGGCCCACACAGAAATGAGGTCAGAACAGATCATGCACTGTTGGAAGAAAATGCAACCGAGAAGCCAGCCCTGAGGTGAGCACCATGTCTGAACATCTCACCCCAACTGAGGTGAGCAAATCTCAGACAAGGACCCGTTTAGTGTCCTCAGGGCTCAGGTGTTTCCAAGCTGCTCTCCTTTTAGGAACCTGTCTTCTACAGTCAGTTCCCAACCCCAAAATCAAAGTGACTTATCACTCCCTCTGTTAAACACCCTGGGGGGGGGGGCAGGAGCGATGGCTCAGTGATTAAGGCACTCGCCTGCAAAAACTAGCGACTCAAGTTCAATTCCCCAGCACCCATGTAAAGCCAGATGCACAAAGTGGCACATGCATCTGAAATTTGTTTGTAATGGCTGGAGGACCGGACATGCCCATTCTCTGTCTCTCTACCTCTCTCTTTCTGCTTACAAAGAAATAAACAAAAATATTTTAAAAAACGAAACCATCCCAAGGATCCCATCTCATCTGAAATCAGTGCCAAGATCATTAAGCTGACCCACCCCAGCTCAGCCTTTCTTGGCATCATTTGCTCTTTCGAATTTGTTATTTGTGAATGGCTGCGCCCATTTGCTTGCCCATCCAATTCCTGAACACAGCCGACAGACTGATGTTCCCTCGCCTCTCCCCCTGCCCCCTGCAGGTCTCACGTGTGTCATCACCAGGGTCTTGCTCGGTGTGCACCCTCAGCTGAACCCTTACTGATCCCCCAGTGCCGATCAGCGGCCCTCCCTCCACACAGATCTCTCCTGCCATCACTGTCCTTATCATCTTCAGACCGCTTTTCCCTTCCTGGGAGGATTTTTGTTTATAGCTATTTCTGTTCCCTCCCACCCAATCCCAGAATGCAAGCTCATCAATCCCCAAATTCTAGAACAGTGCCTGACCCATACATAGTAGGTGCTTGATGAACACGTGTGGAGTCAAGGAGTGAACAACTGAGCAAATTGAGGAAGCTGTTGATAGCATCGAAGAAACTTGACAGAAACTAGGCAACTACTCAGGCAGCTCTGGAAGAGAGTCAGCACCTTGGGGTATTTCCAAAGTTGGGGAGCCTATGATTGCCCCCCGTCCTATCTCTCCACTGTAGTGAGCAACGTCAACGACAGAGAGCTGAAAGCATGGGTGCTTGCTTTCTGGAAAGAAGGAAGGCTGAGTATTCAAAACTGCTGAAAGTTCAGAAAGGAGTCGATAGGACTCCAGGCTTGTAAGAGAAACTTGGCCGTGAACTTGGTTAGTGAAAGGCCCATATGTGGGCTTACAACATAGAGGACAGGGTGTCTAAAAACTGTTACGAAGACTGTGCCAGAATCTTTAATCAGGACCCATGACTTTTCTGGATTTCCCAACTTTTTTTTTTAAAGCCCATGATTTAGATATATTTCTTCAGAATGTCGGCTGTCATCGAGACCTAGTAGTGACGGCAGCCTTGAAAGGTTCCTCGGGGCTTTCTTAATTTGCCGAGAACTCTGTTATTTCGCAATACATATTTATAAAGCATAATGGGGAGGAGCAAACAAATATGTACAGAATTTTTTTCCCAAAGCTATTTTTCGCTTTTTCTTTAAGGTCACAGATAACGTCTGTCAGTGCGTGTATATATTTCTATCTCCTCCTGGGGTTGTTGATCCTCTGGAAGTAAATCGAAGAGGCTGGTCACAGGATGAGTAACTCAACTCATTACCTAATATTAGGCGCTTAACATCACATTAATCAAACAGTTCAACCAAACAGAAAAGACCAAGGGACAAAAATGACTCCCACGTTTCCATAATAAATGTCTATATTTGTGATGGGTGAGACCTTACCATTTTTAAAACAAATTTGCTTAATGTTTTAAATGTTAACTTTATTTAGTTTAAAAGGCCTTTTCAAGTTCCAGTGTGAAAAAAAAAACCAGCTTTGTTTTTAGAATAATTTATTTTAATTCAAGTTTAATAAACTCAAGATGGGGAAATGATTCAAAAACAATGAAATGTGTTTCCCTAAGCAAGCATATTAGGTTAAAATACAAAGAAAACATGTGAATGAAACCACAAGGAATATAATTTTTAATTAGAATACTTTATGGGACCAGTTTTCCTTGTACAATATATAGGATTATGAGCCTAATTCCCGTTAAATGTAACAAGAACAGTGCACAAAGCTCACCACACACAGCAATCAAAACACGACATGAAAACAAGAGCTACTTTACTCTTGGCCATTGGCCTCGAGCTCATTTCAGATGTCCTAACTCAGTGCGACTTTTCAAGACCTCTCACAGGGAGAGACTACCCTGCTCCTGGTGTGTGGAATTCTGTGGGTTTACCACTTCTTGATGGTGTTGCTTTTGGTCTACTTTATTTTTCAGACACTGATTATCTCTGTATCCCTTACGCATTCATTGAGAACATAGAGAGACAGACCACATGTCAAATTTCACTCAATAATTACAAATTTCAAAGTGAGATTACATCTGTGTGCAAATTGTATTCTGGGATTTGGTGTAATCTCTTTTGCCTAGAAAAAAATCAAAGTCTGTAAGAATTCAAGGAATTCCATCTCTAGAAAGATCTAGAAGGATTTCAAGGAGGAGGTAAGATGTAAACCAGGTATTGAAGAGTCTCTTTTAGCAAGACTAGAGGCAAAGAAGGGAGCTGAGTTTTGATGGAATATAAGAAAAGGAATTCTTGGGGAGGAAGTAGTGAGAGTTACATCAGTAAAGCAGAAAAGAAACCAGGAAGTATTTGATTGTAGAAACCAAAGAAGTTTATTCTGAAACTCAAATTCAGGTAGCCAAGAAAACATGGCTGTGTGGGGAATGACCCCTTCAGACAAGATAGCACAGGCTGAATTTGGAGTAATATCATGTTTAAGAAACAGAAAACCCATCCAAGCACAAAACATATATTGTTTTCTTACCAAGATATCCAGAATTTAGCTGCCGCAGGTTTATGCCAGAAACTCAACAGAGTTGTCATACACCAAGGAAAAGGAAAAACAAAAACACCTCTTTCTTTCTTTCTTTCTTTCTTTCTTTCTTTCTTTCTTTCTTTCTTTCTTTCTTTCTTTCTTTCTTTCTTTCTTTCTTTCTTTCTTTCTTCTTTCTTTCTTTTTTAGGTCTGACGCACGTCATTGTGGCGACCAGCAAGCTCAAGGTCGGCAGAGCACAGGGAATGTGAGATGCACAGGGAAGTTGGTTTGCTGTTCAGACAATCCGGAGACAAATTTTCTTTCATCCAGGGACCTCCATGGGCTTCTCTCAGACCTTGATTGATCACATGGGCCCACACACATTGTGCTGAGAAGTCTGTCTATCTCTAAACCTACTAATTTAAATATCAACCCATCTTTTAAGCAATGTATTCACAACATCATCTAGACTGGCATTTCACCAGTTACCTGCAAGCCATGGACTGGGCAACTATCGTGTTGTATTTAATCCTTATTTGTTCCTTTCTATACCTCAAGTGCCTAGAACTATGCCCAACACAGGGCTGACACATACATGAAATGGATCAATGATGACTGATTGTCCTTTACAAGACAAAAGGAGAACCCAGCCCAGATAGTATGAGTGGCGGAGAGGATCATGAGGTCAGTTCAGAGAGTTCCCTGAAGGATGTGTACTTTACACATAATTTTGCAAGGAAACTGGGATATAATTTGGCAGAGGAGGGAGTGAAGAGACTCCAGGAAATGGAAGTGATGTGTATGTTGGCTCTAAATGGGGAGAAAGCAAACAAAACGTGCCCTCTAAGATCACCCCATCTTGTGTAAGTAAGAGGGACGTTTTTCAATTATCCTTGAAAAACGAAGCACTTCCTTATTATCTATTGAATTCCCAAAGCATCATTTGTCTGTCTACACTAGTAAAAGGCAAAACTGTGGTCTCTTGAACATCTGAACTTTTTCCAAGGGAAATAAAGTATTTATACAAAGCAGATGCAACATGATGGTGGATCACAACTTTCCGATACCCACAGTATGACCACTATGAATTTTAAAAAAGCCATTCCTTAGATAAATACAATGTTTAAAAATTAAATTCAACATGGTGACTATAGGGACCAAGCAAACCTGGGTAGTTTTCTGCAGAGACGAGACACATCTCTGGGACAGACCTATTGCCAAGTTCACTCAGACATAAAATTCTCCTGGCATCTGACCCTGGGAGGCCCTGGGAGAGCCCCAGATGTCCATTCTTTCTACTGAAAAAGAAAAAAAAAACTACAGAGTAACTGGAAAAAGCATTCCTAAAAATGATTATTTCCCATTGTGGTCCACTTCATCAATATCATAATCATATTTTCTAGAATAATCTACTCAGCTAGATTGTTCTACCTGTCTGTCCTGCGTTCCATGTCACACTTAAATATTCTTCTGGGCTGGAGAGATGGCTCAGCGGTTAAGGCACTTGCCTCTAGTGCCTAAGGCCCTGGGTTCAATTCCCCAGGACCCACATAAGCCAGACCCACAAGGTGGTGGCTCTGGTTCTCTCTCATTCTTTCTCTCTCTCTCTCTCTCTCTCTCTCTCTCTCTCTCTCTCTCTCTCTCTCTCTCTGTATCTGTCTGCTTGAAAATGAATAAATAAAATATTTTTTAAAATATTCTTCTGTCCACTCTAATGATCCATCAGGACCCAAATTAATTCTAATATAAATGTCTGCTGCCCTTCTGCTATTGCAGCCAAAGTCTGGACAGACAGCTTGCAGGATTTATAAGGCAGAGACCATCTTCCTCAGGGTGAGAAGAGTTCAGCAAAGGTCTTATCTTCTCATGGAATAAACTGTCAGGGTGGCTTCTACCTCCAAGAGTAAAATTCTACCAAAATTAGGCTTCCTGGACAGGAAATAACATCATAGTCCTCTTTCAGTGCATAATATTGGGGGAGGGTATAAGAAATATTGCATCAGAACTGTTCTACACAGTGGTCATTTATGCATTAATTCATGATACTGTTGATACTAGCGGGGGCTGGAGAGACGGTTCAGTGGATACAATGTTCTTGCTGAACAAGCACCGATGACCTGAGTTCATTTCCCCAGGACTCACGTAAAAAGCCAGATGAACTGATCAGGGATGGGGAGGGGGGGAATTGGGGAATTTGGGATAACAACTCATGGTTTGCCCACTAAATAATGTAACTCATTATGGACAATAAATATATATTTTTTAAAAAAAGCCAGATGAAGTAACGCACATTTCTCACCCCAAGGCAACTGTAGCGAGATGTGAGGTCGAGTCAGGAGAATCACAGGCAACTTGTGGGCAGCTACCTGGATCTGCAGCAGCAGATTTCAAGAGACTCTGACTAAAACCCAAGTGGAAAGAAGGGCTGACACCTGAGGTAGTCCCCTGACCTTCACATGGGTCAGTAGCACACAGGCATCTGTGTGCACGCACACACGCACACGCGCGTACACACACCTGTAGAGTTTTCTTTAAAATCTAAATATTAATCAATGTGGTGGCTTGAACTAGGTGTCCCCCATAAACTTGTGTGTTTTGAGTGCTTGGTTCTCAGCTGATGGCAACCAGGGAATTGGGGTCCTCCTGGAGGAGGCGTGTTGTTGGGGGCGGGCTTCCCCTGGCCAGTGTTTGCCTCGCTCTCCTGCTGGTGCTTTCTACTTGCTGTGACCAAAGTGATGTCCAGCCTCTGTCCAAGCCATCCTTTCCCTGCCATCATGGAGCTTCCCCTCAAGTCTGCAAGCAAAAATAAATCCTTTCCACCCATCACCTGCTTTTAGTTAGGTGTTTTGTGCCAGCAACGAGAAGGTAACTACAACCATAAATAAGCAAAGTGTGAATACTCACACTTTGAAAGGGAGGGAGGACAAACTCGGGACATATCGAATTCCATTTTCAATATTGTTTCTATAAAATATAGAAATAGATTTAAATTCCATTTTATAGATTTGATTCGAATCACATAGGAATGATCAGCAGCTATTTTATTGTTAGCTGAGGGATGATTGCAAGTATTCTCAAGCAATTGGATATCCGGGTGGCTACGCAGACATTTTTCTGTGGCTAAGTCAAGCTGTCAGTGCAGATCAGTGGCATATGAAAGATGTTAGCTGTCCCCTACTGCCAGAATGATTCAGGTTTGTTCTAGAATCACCTGATGTCTGAAATATACTTTCTGATCCTCCGGGCAGTCTAAACTATGAAGATAAATTCCTGTCTGGCTTTTGTAATTCATCTTCATTTCTGGAACAAATTGTATCACTAATCATATATCACTTGTATCAGGAAAGTGAACCACGTCTGAAACAGAAGAGGGAAGTGGAGACTATGAAATTGAAGATTAGATGGTAAACTTTCTGTCCTTCCCCGTCCCCTCCTCCGGTGCTTAACTTTACCTGCGTGATACTAGAGGTCAATCTTGATCTCAGTCTCCCTGGAAGTTTGTTCTGCACAACAGCTAAAACGCTACCAGCTGAGTTGCTGACCCCCACGCTCTGAGAGCGCTAGTTACATGCAAGGAGCCCGCCATTCTGCAAGGCCACTGTGCAGCGTCAGCTCCCCACGCAGAACTTGCCTGGACCTCGGTAAAGATGTAAATTCCTCCGCTTGTTTCTCCCCTTCTGTGTGGCCTTGGATAGAAGCAGTCATCGGAAGCCACACCACAGCCAGCTGAACTGTCTTGAAATCGCCTCTACCCGACAAATTAGTCCATCACCTTCATTTTTTTTAAAAAATTATTTATTTATTTATTTATTTATTTGAGAGAAAGAGGCAGACAGAGAAACACAGAGAATAGGAGCGCCAGGGCTTCCAGCCACTGCAAATGAATTCCAGATGCGTGCGCCCTCTTGTGCATCTGGCTTTATATGGGCACTGGGAAATCGAACTTGTGTCCTTCTGCATTGCAGGCCAACGCCTTAACCGCTAAGCCATCTCTTCAGCCCTACTTCATTTTTTAAAATGTTTCATGGATGGCCTCCATGAACACAAACCACCTACCACAATCACCATCCCCTCTCACCACCCTCTCTTTCGCCCCTCCCAAGTCCCCATCCACCACGTTGCTTCATCTTTTCGATGAGTCTCTTCTATTTTCATGTCCTCATTCTTTTTCCTCCTACGATAAAGTACATGTCAGCTTCTGTGAGGTCATGAATACCTTTGTGTCTGGAAGACAATATTGTCAGCGATATTGTCAGCATCTTCCCCTTCCTTTGGCTCTTCCATTCTTTCTGAGAGAGAGAGAGAGAGAGAGAGAGAGAGAGAGAGAGAGAGAGAGAGAATATGGACATGTTAGGGCCTCCAGCCACTACAAGCTCCAGACACATGCGCCTTGTGCATCAGGCTTTATGTGGGCACTGGGGAATCGAACTCTGGTTCTTCTGCTTTGCAGGCAAACATCTTAACCACTGAGCCATCTCTTCAGCCCTGGAGGTTTTGTCTTCTTAGGTATGAAATCCAGATCAAAAGAACCCTTACGGAGCGGTTGTAAGAACGAGTAGAATTTGATATCAGAACCTTTTCCATTCAACTCCTTCCCACAGAACTCTGAAGACAGTACCAAGTAGACACAGAGTACTGTGTGCAAAGGGAAAATATCCTTCCATCTTCCCAACTTCTACTCCAACCAGAGCAAGTAACCGGCAGACACTTTGGCTATGAACCTCATGTCCAGCTTATGGCCCCTGGACCTCTGAGACTCCTGGGCTTTGTTCTAGCTCTGCCCATGTATTCCCATCACCTCTCCCATCCTTCTGAATCCTAGAATTCCATTTCCCTTCTCTTTCTCTTCTTACTATAGGCCTTCCAGTAGCCGTCGTTGAGAACCATAAATATTTTCTTAAGCACTAACTTGGGATTAAAAAATTTGCTGACCTTGGAAGAAATCTCCATCTTTCTGAGTCCACAATAATACCCTTGAACATGAGGCTGGATAATTATTGGAACGGGATTGTCGTTTATCCTTATTTATTTCGGATCCTCTTTGTCTCAAGGAAACCAGTGCAGACGCCAGCCAGCCCTGCTCCAGGCTGGGTCTCTTAGGGACACTTAGGGCACTGTAACAACATCTTTTGCATTGTCCGGTCATGGCTTTACTCTTTTTGGAAAATAAAAAAAGGAAAATAAAATTTAAAAGGAAACAAATCCCTAATGAATTTAACCCCCAGGCTTATCTGATGGGACTGGGTGGGGGGCAGGCACTCTGGGATCTGTAGTCCTCACCTTTGCAGGGAATGGCCTCACACACTGATCCCTCACCTGTGGATGAAGTCAGTATAATTTGTCAGTAACCTTAACTCCTTTCATACATACTTTAATGTCATCATGGTGTTCTTATATGTCTTTAAATGTGTAAATGAATACAAGGGCTCGTTACAAGGCCCTTTGCTTTCCTAATATCCGCTGGAAGAGAGAACCTGTGTCATTTAGGAAGGCAAGGTTTGTTTAGCTGAAAGAGAAGGGTAACGGTCAAAGATGAAATTGTTTAATTCTCTCTGAGCAACTGCAGAATTACAGATGTCTCTCGAATGCAATAAATTAATTTCAGTCAAGCCTGTTTATTTGTACACATGTTGCCAAGGTAAAAGCCTAATCCAAAGATGAATGATTTGGGATTCCGCTGGGCATTCTTCTGGAAACGGTCCAGTGAGTTTTCACACAAACGCCCAGATGAGCTCTCCAATGGTGCCGCATGCAGCCAAGAGAGTGAGAGGCTGCACAGTTAATGAGAGTTAAGACACACTTAAACTCCCGTCTCTAGTGAAGGCTAGCTTCAGCTACTTAACCCTAGTCATCTTTAAATGTAATTAACTCTACTGGGCTCCAGAGAGAGAGAGAGAGAGAGAGAGAGAGAGAGAGCCAGAAACTAGAAAAGTTGGGTTAGTCAATGGAAATAACAACTACTTATAATCCACAGACAAAAAAAGTAATGAAAGTATTCAAGAGAAGAAACTTTTGTTAAAAAGAATCAGATGTTAAGTTATTGGATTTTTTTTAAAAAAAGTATAACAAACTCTTTCATAATTTTCCAAATAGTATTCATGTACGGAAACTAATAAAAACACCCTGATTAGTCTAGGAGGAATATGATTATTGGGGCAGGAGTTGAAAGTAATATGCGCTTGGCTAAGAGATAGATTCTCTTCCTCACAAAGTCCCTTACGTGTTTCTCCATGTAGGTTGAAAGACAGAGGATTCACTCATGGCTCTGGATGCTTGTGTGCCTCTATGTAAACGATCTCATATCTACAGTGGATCCTAAGATCATTCCTGTTATAAACTGGAATAATCCAGTTGTGATAGATCTTTGCTCAATGTCTCCCAGCTCCTCTTAGGATAATCATTACGGTTGCTTTATGTGATGAAGTGCTTTTGTCCCTATAACAATTTTCAAGATGCCAACTCTAGACATGATCAGTCTCTTATGTTCTCATTTGTTCAAGCTGGATAAGAGATTAATGAAGACATATACCCCGTGAGTTAGCCTTATAATAACCAATGTTCTATGTAAATGTGAGTGGGACTTTTATACCTGTTTTTCTGAAAAAAAAAATCCACTTATTTCTATTGTTTCTTTAGCCAAATGTTCTAGAAGCAAGCAAAATTCCAACATGCAAGGAATAAAGAAATCTTCTGTTGGCACTTGCGAGTGATTGAAGACAAATATTAACAAATTTGGATATCATTATGACTTTGAAGAAGTTTTAAAGTTGGTAAATTCAATATCTTCTAAGGCCACAGTTGAGATTCTTTTTGAAAGCTGGTCTACGCATTACCTTTCCATGCGCTACAGAATGTGTACATTTAGATTCCACAGAAAGAATGATTCCTTTGCTTCATTTTTTGGTGAGTAATTTAATGGTGAAAACCTTAAGAACTTACCTCCCCTCTGAGGTCAAACTGGATATTTTCAACACAGAAAGAAGAGGCTGGGCACAGAGATGAGCTGGAGACGAGATGAGCCTTACAGAGGCATCTGAGTGGGACCCACGTGAATACATATAGCCTGAGAACCCTGTTTCTGATGGGGTGAACAGAGGGCCTTCACCAGGTCGCTGGTGAACTGTCTCTGCTCAGGCTTATCTGAATCTCTTCTAGCACCCCAACAGGGGCTGTTTTGTAAGTGCCCCCTACAAAAATCCAAGACACATATAATAGAGCCACATGTCTTGTGTCTTTTGGGAACTTAAGGGGCACTTGCATGGGCTTCTAGGACACCCTTCAGATCTCATACTGGCTTGGCTTTACTCTCTCAATAGGTTTCCACTTACCTTTCCTATTATGACACTGCTCCTACCTCACAGGCCAGAGAACTAAAATGGAATGGGATACACCAGTTGATCATTTCGGTTATGTATTTGATCCCAGGGGAACGACCACAGCTCCAGCAGAACTCTTGGGAACCCAGATTTGACTTAACTGCACACCACCTACATCGACCCACCCGAACCAGAGCCTACATCCAAAAGTCCTAAAAATGTCTGTCCATAACCTTTTTCCACAGGGGACATCCACCTAAGTACATGACTGGCGCTTTGGGAAGGCCAAGGGAAACCATATTAGACACATTCACCGTGCTGTTGTAAATCCTTGTGCTCGGGACAGCTGGGTCTAAAACTGCCCGTGGTTCGGAAACTGAGCAGATCCTGTGATCATGCATCCTGATTTATTTTGCCCTCAGGAACGCTTCTAAGCAGTATCTACCCCCTCTGTCAGTCAGGAGGCCTCCTCCAGACTTCTGGCATCCACTCATTATCCTCGCCAAGCACAAATCCAAGATAGATCCCTGCATCCCTGCTCCTCTGAGACAAGAGCTTGGTTTGTCTTGAAATAAGTGAATCCTCATAAAAGGGTACCCAAGGCTTCTCAAGTCACCATGGTCTCTGAGATTAGCAGGAGCAGCTGAGGGCGTTTTGATGGGGTTGGTTCAAGTTGCATTGAAGTAAGTGGTTCCCCTGCACCTGCGCGGGTTTAGAAAATGCAACTGGTCGTCGAAAAAGGACGCCTGTGACTTTCCAAGTGAGTTCTCATAAAATGTTTTTCATCTACACAAATGTCGATGTTGGGTGTAGAATATGCTTCAGTTGATTGCTCTAGAAGCATTTGTCCTGTCCTTAGTCAATTTCAAGAGTCCAGAGGAGTGGGAGGTGAGTAGGAATGTGGACTATTGTATCTTGTTCATATCTGAGCCCTGGGGGGAAAAAGACAATGTCCTGGGCTCTGAGCAGACTTAAAGACATCACTGACTTAAACAATTTCACTGGGCCCCGTCTTCTATGGCAATAGTTCTTAATCCCCCATTTTTTTTATAATATATATTTATTGTCCATAATGAGTTACATTATTTAGTGGGCAAACCATGCGTTGTTATCCCAAATTCCCCAATTCCCCCCTCCCCACCCCTGATCAGTTGTAAATCCCCCATTTTTTAAGAAAAAAATATTTTTATTTATTTGAGTGAGAGACAGGCAGAGAGAAAGAAGCAGAGAGAGAGAGAAAATGAGAAAAAATGGGTGTTCTACGACCTCCTGCCACTGCAAACGAACTCCAAATGCATGCATCACTTTGTGCATCTGGCTTTATGTGGGCAATGGAGAATCCACCCCTGGCCATCAGGCTTTGCAAGCAAGCACCTTTAACTGCTGAACCATCTCTCCAGTCCCCTTAACCTCCCATCTTCCTAAATATATTTTGCTACGCCCTTTTTACTAGTAAAATTCATAGGCAAGTATAATCTTCCCATATATATTTAAGATAAAAGTTGACAAAAATTTGGAATTTTTCTAAAGTTGCATTAAGAAAGTGGTTTATAATAAAGTATTCAATATTTCATTAATCAGAGGCATCGTGAAGTGTGTACGTGCTCATACCTGTACATGGAATCATCACATATGTGACAGTTGTATATGTTGGCTGATACAGGCACACATATTGAAAGCAAAATACCAAGACCAGTTTACTATTGCAACATGGTTTCATGAAATTATGAATAATATTTAGACATCAAAAATTATTTTTCACAGATGGTATGATTTTTCAATGTTGAAAATCCTGAGGATTCTATCAAAAACAAAAGTCTTGCTAGAATCTGGAAAGTTGGGCTGGAGAGATATTCCAGCAGTTAAGAGCCCTTCCGGTGCAAGCCTGAAGCCTGAGGAGGCCTGAGACATTGCTCCAAGTCAACCCCTAGAGCCCACATTAACAGCTGGGCATGGCTACCCACAGTAGTGACCCCAGGCCTGTAAGGAAACAAGGGCCCCAGAGAATTACCAGAGCTTGTGAAAAAAAAAATCAGCAAAGTCCGCTATCAGTTGCTCTGGTAATGCCCTCCACCCACGTTCTTATGAACAGCCCTAATTAAGCTCAGAAAGTCAACCCCTCCCCCAAGCCCAAAAGAAAGACATCAGAGTGGAAGGGAGGCATCTGGGAAGCTAGGTAACAGTCCAGCAGGAGGGGGAGGCAGAGAGAGAGAGAGAGAGAGAGAGCCACGGACAACCCAGTTCCAACAACAAGCCATGGAATGATGGCTGACATCCTGGCAGGAGATGAACCACCCCTGGCCTATCACACAGGGCCCAAATGAAACCTATGAGAAAGTGATGAGACAAACAGGAGACCAATCACCACAGCAAGTCTGATAACCAGGAAAGATCTATGGAGACAGACACCAACGATACCCAACACAACCCAAGGCAAAGATCCAGAGATACTTAAGATCTCAACAACAAAGCAGACTCAAAACTCACCCACTATGACTCAGGGAACTGAGCAGAAGAGGGGGCAGAAAGAATGTAAGAACCATGATGGGGGAGAATATCCAGAGACATTGCCCCCTCAGCAACAACACACTAAGGGGGGGGGCAACAGGCTACCTCTTGAGCTAATCATAACCTCCTCCCCCATGGACAGATCCAGTATGCACACTAAGGAGGGTCCCCAGTGGGCAGGGGACAGAGGAGGGAAATGGGGGTACCTTCACAAGATTTGCTCACACATTGTATCTAATTATTGGTAATAAAGATGTTTAGAAATCATTGAGCACAATGCCTGGCACTGTTTGCTCAGGTTCCCTGTAAGTGGGATCCTGAGAGGTTGGGACTGTAGAACGGATGGATCTAAAGACCCGAGGGAAGAGAACGGGGAGGCTGTAAAACAGCGATCGTTAGTCACAGGAAAGAAATGACAGGCTCACGTCAGGAATTGACACAGAAACTGCAGAGTCTTTGAAAATTAAAAGGCATATACATGGCCAGCTCAGTAGAAAAGCTCAGAAACTAAGATACATGAAATGACACAAGGTTTCTCTTTAAAAGTCATTGTTGATACTCAGAAGTGAGCCCATTGGGGTGGAGCCAATAAGCAGCCCGAAAATGTAAGTTTCAAATGAGTACCTGTCATCACCCGCAGGTTTAAAGACTTCACAGATATCTTAAAAGTAGCTTTCCATTAATATTTCTCAAGGCGAAACTGGCTTTGATTTATAGATCAAAGATATATTTTGTTTAGAGAGGTTACATACGCCATACACAAAGCTTCAGAAAACAAAAATTATTCAAATCTTATAGGTGTGAGATAAACACTATATTTTGGTAATCATTCCCTCAGTCAGTTTCCTATGATAGATAGGGTTTTAGGAAGACATAGAAGATTCTCTCTCTCCTCTCTCTTTCCTCTCTCTCCTCTCTCTCCTCTCTCTCTCTCTCCTCTCTCTCCTCTCTCTCTCTCTCAGTTAGTTGATAGTTTAACGAAACTGCTGAGAATCTAGTGATGGTTGACTATCACGTGCTTTTTGAAAATCTATGTCTTAAGACTTTATGTATTACAGATGACTTAATTAAGGGATGGAGATGTTTCACTGGTCATGGAAATAAATGTAATTTATCCTGGGAGGCTTGGTTTTCCAATGGCATGCCTTTGGTTGAGTAAAGTGCACACGTTTCTTTGGTTTTCATGCTTCTCTGAATAAACAAATTTGCAACTCACATTGGCTTTGGGAGAGACATGCTCCTCAATTTCTCATACTGGCGTCCACCCTGTTGTTTTCCTTGAACCGGAAGCTCTGAGAAAATTACCAAGATGGAAGGTCATGGCCATTTGTCTTGTCTTTAAATGGTGAATTAAGACCTGGTGAAAACCCTAGGACAACGGGTGGGGAGAAATCCCTTGCTGTGGTTTTGGAAGGGAGAAGAGCAGACTGAGCTGGCCTTGTCATTCCCTCATTTCCCCCGAGGGTTCAGGGTCCCCTGCTTACTTAGTTCTGTAAACCATGTGCCCAGATGTGAGATTGGATGGTGGGAACGCCCTTCGCCCCTCCTCCCTCGAATGAGAGAGTTCAGCAAGGTCTTCTCATCTCAGAGTCTTAGCTAAGGAACCTTCACAGATCCTTTGAAGCCTGACATCCCATGACTCTGTAAGGCAGGAGCTTTGCAGGGAGACAGGAAGATTCCTGCTTCCTCAGGGGGACCCTTAGCAGCAAACTTGATTTTGAAGTTTGGGGTAAATGACACAGCTCCCCCATTCTGCACACAACATCTCTGCCTTCTTCTCACTGTATGAATTGGCTCTGAAGTAAAATATTTTCCTTGAAAAGAAAGCCCAGGGCTGGAGAGATGGCTCAGCAGTTAAGGCACTTGCCTCCAGTACCCAAGGCTCTGGGTTCAATTCCCCAGGACCCACATAAGCCAGACCCACAAGGTGGTAGCTTTAGTGCTCTCTCTATCTCTCTCTCTCTCTCTCTGCTTGAAAATGAATAAAATATTTTTTTAAAAAAGAAAAAAAAAGCCCAATCTCCTAATCCAGTGTTAGTATAAAGATACAGAAGCACACGTAACTCATAAATTTCCCTGGTCCATCTCAAAATACTGTATCTTAAAATACTAAAACAAAAGATTCAAACAGAAAATATTTGAGGCCATACATTTATATGACGCTTTGGATATTCGCAATAATTCTGAGCCACCCAGGCACTTCCCTGGAGAGGCTCCACAGGACCAGTGATCTGACATTGGATGAACCGGGGAGAGGGTCAGAGCCTGGAGCAGAAGCCAACCTCGGGGCATCCTGTTTACCGTGCCTCTTGTGTGCAGATCAGCTTGACACACTGTCATTCGCTTGCTGAACAAAGCAGGCGTCTGCCAGGCATGGGTGGATTCTGCGATTCCTGTGACGTTGGAGTCTTTCTGGTTTCTCTCAGTGTTGCTCTCTGATGCTCCCACAGTGACTGCCTTTCCTGTTTCTCAGAACGCCTCCCTGTCCTTGAGTAACACACGACTGTATACATGTGTAGGTAGAAAGATGTGTGTATATAGTCACAGTTGTTAACTCGAGCTAGAATTTAGGAACATAGAGGAATGCCTGAGAACAGTTGACTTTGCTACTCAAAAATGCCCACAGCTGTTTACTCTGAACATCTGGGATCCTGGAACTCTAAATAAAATACAGTGTGTGCAACATGCCAGGCACACTTAATCCCTCTTTTGAATGAATGACCAAAATCAGTGTGAAGGAAAAAATTTGGTAGACCCAACCTTTAATATCACTGCTAATACATTGCAACACACACACACACACAAAAATCTCCCTCAAAGTATATTTATTCTACTGGAAGTCCCGTTGCATAGGCTGAAAAAGAAAAA
Organism: Zapus hudsonius; assembly: GCA_004024765.1. NCBI lineage: Eukaryota > Metazoa > Chordata > Mammalia > Rodentia > Dipodidae > Zapus > Zapus hudsonius. The sequence goes on from PVHP010016580.1 coordinate 25,328, forward strand.
AAAGGGGAGGCGGGTTATGCCATCCAAAAGTAGTAATTAATGCATAGCTGTCCTTGGACAGGAAGATGTCCACTAAGGTCTCCATGGTATTGGAGTGGAACCAGGTTACTTTAATCTCTTTATCCCTGCTTTGGGGAGGGTGGGGTGGAGAGCATCCCCTGTTACCATGATAAATGTGCTACGTTAGCAGTTGTTTAAAAACTGCAACAATGGACAAGACAAGGCACCTTGGAAAAGAGAGGCCAGAAGTACGGCAGAAAATCATGAAATGAGTTTCCACTTGGAAGTATGAATGTGATACAAGTGGGAATTAGAATATGAAACAGGGAATCTGTCCAAAATCTAGCCTGAAGGGAGGAAAAAAAGAACAATTTCAAACAAAAATCACAGTACTATTCATTCCCAAACAAGGCTCTGCCATTTCCAAGAGTGGAGATGAAAACTGTACATAATGACAAATGCCACCAAGCCAGAGAGAGTCGTAGCAAGGTGACAGAGCTCATGGCATCGAGACCCATGAGGTGACAGTCTCAAATGCCACTGAAGGAGCTGGTCCAAGGAGCTGAATCGGTCCTATCTACAAGATAGCCTCGGGCGGCAGCAAACCAGCCTCTCCGGAAAGGTTTTTGGACTCTGGGGAGATGGGTGAGGTGGTCGGTGCCTGACGTTTGATTGGTCTGCCTATGACCATCGACTTATGTGCAACTGAAAAGCAAAGCATCAGGGAGGCTCACTTCATCTCTCAAGACGAAGGGAAGAAGTAAAAGCTGAGGAAATGCCTGTTCAACTATGACCATGGTCAGAATCCAGGCCAATACCTGTATTTCTTCTCAGGATTCCAACAGAGCATCTTCCAAACAGTCCAGCCTGTGAGCAGAAGTGACCTGGAGGCTTGAGTGAAACCCAAGCTGAAGGAGCTTGCCGGGAGAAAAAGGGAAGCTTCTCATTTTTATTTTTATTTTTATTATTGATCACTCCTCCAGACATCTTGAAAGTTATTTAGGGGCATTATTTTTCAGATAATTTCCCATAAGCATTAACTGTGAAATCGGGTCTGAGTTCAAATCCTAGGTCTACCACTTCCTACCAACTTACTACCTGAACGACTGTTATTACCCAGGACCTCATCAGCTTTAAAAAATAAAAAAAGTAGGTTATGGGCTGGAGAGATGGCTCAGCGGTTAAGGCACTTGCCTCCAGTGCCTAAGGCCCTGGGTTCAATTCCCCAGGACCCACATAAGCCAGACCCACAAGGTGGTGGCCCTGGTGCTCTCTCTCTCTCTCTCTCTCTCTCTCTCTCTCTCTGTATCTCTCTGCTTGAAAATGAATAAATAAAATATTTTTAAAAAGTAGGTTATGTATAACCTACCAAGGAGGATTTGAAAAACTTAGTACATAATGCATGAAGAATAATTTCCATTAACACCTCATATAGAAAGTCCCACAAACTTCAATCAGAGGCAGCTGAGCACAGGGTGGGGGTTGGGGGGAAAGTTCAACCACTCCTCCCTGGTCTCTGACCTGGGACACGTCATTTCATTCTGTGCCTCTGTTTTCAACTTTTTTTCAATGCAAAAAAATTACTACCTGGTTTTTTATATCACAATTATGAGGTGAAGTACATAGACCACTTCTTGGCATTTTTACTCAAAAGTATTAGTTCCTGGGGGCTGGAGAGATGGGTTAGTGGTTAACGGTGCTTGCTTGCCAAGCCTGATGGCACAGGTTCAATTCCCCAGTACCCACTTAAAGCCAGATTCCCAAAGTGGTACATGTGTCTGGAGTTCATTTGCAGTGCGAGAGGCCCTGGCATGCCCATTCTCTCTCTCTCTCTCTCTCTCTCTCTCTCTCTCTCTCTCTCTCTCTCTCTCTAACTAAAATATATTTAAAAATTAAAAATATATATTAGCTACTATAGATGAACAAGGCTTTTCATTCCAAACATGTCAAGTAGAACATAGGGGATTTCGCATGTGGTTTACATTTCATTGGTCTTCGCTGGTACTCCTGATGCCCCGATGCTGTTTAAGCATGGGACATCCAAGATGCAGACACTTACAGTGGTCCAGAGCAGGATCCAGGGGCCAGGTACACCAGGTTCTACCTTGGTTGCATCCTTCTGAGCATGTGATTTCACTCTGAAAACCTTGGCTTCCTTCTCTGTGAAAGGCAGATCTACTCCCGGAGGTGACAGTGACGTGAAGTTCAAGGAGCCAGTGAGAGAACAGAGTGGATGTTGACTCGCCCCGCTGCTCCACGCTGGTCCAAAGAGTTGGGGAAAGCTGGAGAAATCCTTGCCTCTTCCTCCTGTACTGTGGGTCAGCTTCTCCTGGCTAGTTCCTAAAACTGGGAAGAATTCCAGGGACAAGCTGCAACCGAGGACACAGAGAACAAAATCCAGGACAGTTGGGAGACACAGCTGTGGGCAAACGGAGATCCTTGTGGATGGAAGTTGGCTGGCCCTGGTGTCACTGAGCAATGACCATGGGAAAGAACAGACAAACAGAACGCACTGCTCAGTCTTAAGGACGCAGAGGAAGCTCAGACTCCAAAGACAAGAAGGTGATTTCTGAGCAGCCCTTGGGGAGTGGAGAGGGAGGGTGGCCCTGGAGGAGTGCAGGGTCCTCAAACGTCCCACTCTCTTCGTGTTCCTAAAAGAGCATCTGAGTGTCCACAAGCTTCTTGAGCCAGTCCGTCTGCTGGTGGTGGGTGATGACTTTAGTTTTTTGCCCATTCATACAGCATTGACTTATCACAAAAGAATTATTCCGAGTACAATTGTTTTTATCCTCTGAAACAATCAACTTTTATTGTATACTGTTCAAATTAAGAAAGCACAGATGAGATCATGGGATACAATCTTTGCACATTAAATTCTCCTCTCGCACAGAACACTTTGTGTTCTCAGTCACTTGAGAGGAGAACAGAAATAAATTTTGTCAGAAGAAAACAAAATATCTCCCTTTTAAGGGGTTAGAAAACTGGAAAGACGACAGAGGGTTCAGCGAGTAATGGGCGTTATTAATGAAGGATGACAAAGTCAGATGACAGAATAAAATTAGGCAAATTGAACTGAACCCTGGCCCTGGAGATAAAGCACCCAAATCATGGAGTGTATGAAGATATGAGTCGTCTTCTGATCTATAAAGTGGGTCCCACACAGATTAAAACCAGCAAATCCCTATTCATAAATTATTTCTTGGCAGCCGATTGGGTATTTTTTGAGGGGAAGATTTTCAAGTCCAAGGTCATTTGAGAACTATCAGTGTAGGAGTGAATTTGCTAACTGGCACCCTAAGGAGCTTGTAAGAACTTAGAGAGAAGGGAGTGACTCCAAGAGATGGCTTGGAGCATTTGGGAGAGAGAGAGAGAGAGAGAGAGAGAGAGAGAGAGAGAGAGAGAGAGAGAGAGAGAAGAGGAGAGTCTCTTGGGACTGGAGCATTTGGGATACTCAAAAGAGTAGCTAAGATTTACACAGCCCAATCCCCATGAATTCCAAAATGGAATGAATCAGAAGAGGCTTTGTCTTTGCTCCCAAGTAGACTCCCTTGTAGCACTCCAGAAATGAATGAGGGTTAGGCAGAGCAATCCCATTCCGGAGGGTTAAATGTGTCAGTAGAGTGTCACTCTGTATGTTATATATGTGCAGCTTTAAAATATTTTTATTTATTCACTGGCAAGCAGAGGGAGAAAGAGAGAAGAGAGAAACAAAAATGGGAGCTCCAGGGTCTCTAGTCACCGCAAACCAACTCCAAATGCAATGACCTCTTGTGCTTCATATGGGTGCTGGTGAACCGAACCCGGAGGGTGGCAAATGAAAGCTGAGCCATCTCTCCAGCGCTATGTGCAGCTTTTATAACCTTTTAGTAGACTTTTATCATTATTAAGGTAATCATTTTTGATCAAGTATACTTTCTGGCAAAAAGAAAACCACAGTCCTTGACATGATTTTCATTCAAAAAATAAATATGATTTTTTTTTCTCCAATGGAACAGACTGGCAATGACGGATGAGGTCACTTGATGGTCAGCTGATGGACAGCCCGGTTTCTCTTCCATTCAGCAAGATGGTATTCATAGCTTAAGCTAACTTCTACCTTAGCTGTTCAGTCAGTTTATGTTGGCCAAGCCATAGTAGTGCGTTTCCTTGAGTAGGCGGAGATTTTGTCTTTTTACTTATCTTTACAAGTACATTTCACAAGGCATCTGCTCAGCCACAGGTAAGAGCTGTGTGTTCAGTGACTAAATGATCCATATCACTTCGGAGAATTCAGTGCGTGGAAAAGAACTGCAAAGCCTCCACGAAGCCTGGTTTAAAACGTTGGTCCAGGAAATCTATTCAAGAAACTTACTGTAAGGTTTTTATTGGACCAATTTATCTCACTTACCATACTTTATTACTTGAATAGTCACAAGATGCCTTATTAGGTAATTATTCCCTCTGGAGAAATGAGTGTGAAAACGATAGATTCAGAATGATGATTGCTGATCTGAGGAATTTGTCAGCATTCCCAGGAGGGTATTACTAAGTTTATGCCTTCTTAAATACTCAAGTTTTTTTTTTAAAAAAGAGCCCTGGTTCTTCTGGGTGTGGATCCCACCCAATGATGAGAACTGTCTGTTACATTTTCTCATATGAAACGTAAAGTGGTGTCTCATCCAGAGCAAGATTCCAGATCAACACTTTCACTGGGTTAGCAATGAATTTTACTGAAAGATAGCTCTCCTAAACAAAGCAAGCCTCTGACCTCAGAGCCTTTCCCAGTTCATAACTTACCACCGATCAAGATGCCTGAAATCTCAAAGTGCGACTCAAGAACCATGTGAAGGCTGGAAACTTGTTGCCCGAACCCTGGGACTCTAGTTCAGGTTCACAGAACCCCCGGCCTGCTCCCCAAAGCCAAGCACATGAGGAGGTGGTGTGATGCCAGGGCCCCAACCCCAAGATAGGAGCTTGCAGATCAGTCAGCCGGCAAACACAGCAACAGAGACCTTGCCCGCAAACAAGGTTGTCCTTGACCTTCACATACACACACATGAACACACACAAACACATAGAGAAACATCATTTTTAAAAACATGAGAAATGCCTAAACCATTCCAACATCTAGCAGAAGACATCTGTCACAGTGATTTTTCAGGACATCGGAGTAGAGTTCTCATGTCTCTTCCTTTTAAAATGAGGGCAGCTTGGTCAGTGGCATTGATAGAGCAATGGCTGAGACCAAAACCCCTAAGGAACATTCTAGTCCTTCTCACCTCTCAAACTTAACCCTTACACATGATCCTTGATCGATAAGACTCGGGTTGAAAATCAGAGACTATAGGCAAGGGATGCTGTCTTGGTATTTTTTCCAGCTTCACATTTTGTGCGTGGCTTCTCTAAGACATGGGTAGATTAGCGTTAGCGTGTCAGGGTTTCTGTGATGTATGTATTGTCCACTCGACACCACCTCGGTAACTCACAGCCCTCTTCCCTAACGACACTCACCTGAGAGCAGATTTTGAATGAGGCTGTTTTTACAGGATTTACAGAAGAAACAGATGAGCTAAAGAATCCTTGTCCCCCACTCCCCACCCCCACCTCCAGCCAACCAGCTCACCTGGCCAATCAACACCACAGAGTGATGGACTCATCGGTACCTAAAATCTAATGTCATCCAGACACATCACCACTGGGTGGCAGTATATGTTCAGAAGAGCCAACCACAGCTAGCTAACATTACTTCCAGAAAGGAATTTATAGTTTCTTTCCATAAATTCTAATAGCCGTTTTTGACATAAAGGCAATTTATTGGTCTGATAATTGACCAAAGATGAAAAGAACTAAGCTGTCTTCCAGATGTTTATGTATTTTAACGACTTATTGCGAAGCCCATTCAATATGGACATATAATATTGTCACCATTGTGTTGCTAAGATCTAGCTGAGTCCCTGGAAACTAGAAGGCATTCAAAATAATTTCAAAAATATATATGATTGTATACCGCTATAGTATCTAAGGAAATATTCTGAATCCCAAAAAATGAGTTCACCTATCTCTTCCATCAGCCCAATGCAGACCCTTGGTGATCTGAGCTGTTTGAAGAACAGTGATCATTCATATCTGGGATTCTTTGGGGAGATGAGCACGACCCCGTTTTTAACACAGTGGAAGTGGCGGCCCTCACGTTACCATTCCCACTGAACCGTGTGGATAACCGTGTCGTCAGTTTTCAGATTCTTACACACTTGTTTTCTAGGTTACATTTTGAGTTCACCTCAGACTAGTGAAGGGGAAACCATGAGCTTGACATTTCCAAAGGCATCTTACTCCCTCCATGCGCGTCTCTGTCATCACTGTTTATTTTCATAGAAAATGCTTTTTTAAAAATTAAAAAAAAACTAGTTTACTGAGCTAGTGTGCATCTTGGAAAGTGTCTCTGGCCATAGACAGATACCATCTGTGGTAAAGTAAACTTGGAATTATTTGTAAGAAGAAAAAAAAAAGATTATTAGTACAAACCAAAAAACAAAATGATCCCAAAATGAGTCCACGGAGAGAACCAAGAAGAATATACAGATTTTCGTGAAAATATTTACATCAAGTAATTGTTACCTCAGCAATTGTTGCTGAAGGTGGTTTTAAGGTGACCTGTCTCGTTAAATATGGCTGAAATGATTTTTGATGATTTTACCAGCAAGTGTAGTTAATTATAACATATCGAGGTGGGAATGACTCCTTTTAGCACATGTGCTTATTTTTAAAAATTCACTTGCATGTATATAGATATTTGTACAATTACAAGATGGAAAATGCACCGTTATTTCTTTGCTATTATTTTTTTAATCCTTTGGGGATTTTTAAAAAATATTTTATTTATTCATTTTCAAGGAGAGAGAGAGAGAGAGAGAGAGAGAGAGAGAGAGAGAGAGAGAGAGAGCACACCAGGGCCACTGCCTTGTGGGTCTGGCTTATGTGGGTCCTGGGGAATTGAACCCGGGGCCTTAGACACTGGAGGCAAGTGCCTTAACTGCTGAGCCATCTCTCCAGCCCTCTTTGCTAATATTGTCAAGTAGATTTTCAGAGACATTTTAAAAATATTTTATTTATTCATTTTCAAGCAGAGAGATACAGAGAGAGAGAGAGAGAAGAGAGAAGAGACATTTTTTTAAAGCCTCTTCTGATTCCCCCACTCCAGTTGAGATCCTATTAAATTACAAGTTAAACCGCAGAAAATAAGACAAGTCACATACTGGGTCCTGTTCTAATTTTCATTTATAGAATTACAGTCACCACAGGACGCAATGTAACAAAAAGTTCAGCTTCAACAGGCAGGTTGAAGATATACAGATTTTCGTGAAAATATTTACATCAAGTAACTGTCACCTCAGCAATTGTCACTGAAGGTGGTTTTAAGTCATCACTTGATGGCTGAAATAGACTCTCCCCCAGAGAAGGCATGAAGACATTGACCCAATGAGACAAGAGGCTTGGATTCCTGAAGACCTGTGGGGAAGAAGAGGAATTTGTTGGGCCAGAGCTGGTCAGGATCCTCTGTTGCTGTGATCACGACTATTGTGTGAAGAAGTCCTCCCCGTCCTCCTGCCTGCCTGCTGGGAGATGATGGACAGGCTGTGGCTGATGGGTGTGGAAGGATCCCTGGGTTTCACCTTCCCCATTCCTGCCTTCCAGCCTGTCTCAACCATAATCTATCCCGAAAGCGTCAACCAGCAGTCCATGAAAAGACTGCCTACCAGTGATGTCAACTATTTCTCAGTTGACTTGGAAAGACAGAGATTAAGAATCCTTGGGACATGGAGGATGGAGACCCATAGGCCATTCTGGGGATGACGTTCTCAAGTTAGCATCAGTGAAGCTCAGCCATGGGTACCCCTGAGACGTCCCAAGAATTCGTCCTTCATGGGGCATGAGCCGGATTCATGAGGACTGTTAGCTTTGGCATTCTGGCCTGCAGATAATTGGTGTCTGTCATCTTTCCATCTTTGTCCGAGTGCCAGTTTTCAATATTAATGGCATCATTTTTAACTGAAAACCTAAACATGATATTTCAAACGCTCACCATAAAGTGGACTGCAAATAGCTGGCTTCATTTCTGGGCCTTTGTCCTGATAACCCACAAATTCAATACTTGAAAAATCTTTGATATATTTTTTTAAGTCCTTTTCCTCATTCTTCATGTGGTTGCTCCGGATTCTCAGACACCACCCTTTCTGGAAGGTGTCCCCACATCCCTACGGACACATTTGTGTTCCTCTTCAAAGCAATAGGGTGAGATCCTAACCCTAATGGGACTCTTTTTGGAGGTGGGGTCTTTAGTGAAATAGTTCAGGTGACAAGAAGTCAACATCCTGTGAGCCAGGAGGAAGGAGCACCCCTGGTGACCTGGAGAGCTATGAGAAAGCCCTGCGTCCAGTGGCCTAGAGGTGATAGCCTGGCCAGGCCCACCTCCGGGAGGTCCCCTCCACTCACTGTGTCAACGTGCGGTGCTCTGGTACTTAGTCATTCCTGCTCACTGTCTGTCCTTCTCACCAAGATTAAGAATTCTAATCACAGGCTGGCGAGATGATGGCTCAAGTTAAGACGCTTGCCCTGCAAAACCCAGCAACCCGGGTTCCATTCCCCAGTACCCACGTAGAGCACAAAGTGACACACGCGTCTGGAGTTTGTTTGCAGTGGCTGGAGGCCCTGGTGCACCCATTCTTTCTGTCTGCCTCGTTTCTCTGTCTCTCTCTGTGTGCCAATAAATAAATTAATTATTTTTTTAAAATAATTCTAAGTAGATCAGTCAGCTGTTTAATAAGTTTTTAATAGGGAGATGAAAATGAGGAGACCACAGCAGTAGAAAGTCAGGAGGAATCAGGCTTGGAGCACGAGGAATGGAAGACGGCGTGGTCATTGAAGTGATGTGAATTAATGTGGAGTCATTTTGGTTTTTAAAATTATTTATTTATATGTACACATGTGTCTGTGGTGTGTGTGTGTAAGAGAGAGAGAGAGAGAGAGAGAGAGAGAGAGAGAGAGAGAGAACATGACAGGGTCTCTGGCTATTTCAAATAAATCTGGCTTTCTGTGGGTGTCTGGCGAATTGAATCTGGGCCAGCAGACTTTGCAAGCAGACACCTTGAACCACTGAGCCATCTCTGCCCCCGACACCCCATGGAGTCATTTCTATTAAAAATTAACACTGCAGATGCCTCTTGTTCTGGTCAGAAGCCTGGAGAGCTGAACGTGTGGGAAGAGGTAGGAGTCCTGTGGAAGCGCAGGTCCTCACTCCGCATCTGGACTGTCACATCTGTTCTTCACCTTTGTCACTGTTTGAATTCTACACATCTGCAAAGTTTAAAATGAGTCTATGACCCCTTTGAGACATGCCCTGGCCATGCTGGCTTCACCTGGTAGCAGGCACCATTTCCCCAATCTTTAATAAAAACCAGCAAGTCCTAGATTGAAAAAGCTTTGAGGAAAGAAACACAAAGGAAAACGCAGACAGGCACGTCGTAGTCAAAATGTAAAGAGAAAAAGAAGGGATCGCCTTGAGGGCGTCCATATTGAAGAGAAATTCACTATGGACAGAGAAATAGAATGACAGCGTGCTTCTTGTCAACAACCATGCTAACCAGAATATAAGGGAGATTACTTTTAAAATATTAAAAAGAAAGAAGAAAAAATAAAACCCCCATAAGACAAAGAAGATATCATATATAAGTTATACATAGCCAATAGTGGGGATGGAAGAAGATATTTTTGTTACAGACTCCACAGACATCATAAGAATCAGAACAACCTACCCCTCCTATATTTTCTTCTATTTCATTTTCAAATTTGACACTTGACATGAAATGGATGAACTCACTGCAATGAAAGGGACAAATTCCCCAAACTCTCTCAAGACAAAACAGATAATCAAAAGAGCTCTATACATTTTAAATAAGTTGCGTTAGTGTTTTTAAAGCATTCTCATGGATGGATTTTATCAAACATTTAAGGAAGAAGTAATACCAGTCATATACAGAATATTCCAGAATATAAAAAAGGGAACCCCTCCCAATGTATTTCATGAGGCCAGTATTACTCTGATA
>PVHP010016581.1:0-35637 GCA_004024765.1 Zapus hudsonius
TCTACATTTTCTCTTCCAACATTTTTATTAGCAGTTTTCATTGTCTTTCATTCGTTCCTCCTTATTTGAATTTTTCTTCTTCAGTCCTTTTAAAAGACTTTTTCAAAATGAGCTCAATATATCAGCCTTCTTAGTGCAATAATTCTTTGCTTTCTCATTTACTAGTTACCCTATTTTTCTTGTTCTGTCTTCTCCCTCATATCTCTGTTACACACTTTTAAATTCTTCATCTTTATACAATAGTTGTATCAAGTAATGTTTTTATTTCTTACTTTTATTTGATCAGTTTTGTTTATATTTATACATGTCTATTATTATTGGATAGGCAAAATTGACTATTATACTCCTATTTGGCTTAATTTCTTGTATTTTCACAATGTTTAATGTCTTTGATAAAAGTCTTTCTTTTATTCTGTGATTTTTTTCAGAGCCTCCCAAGATGCCTCAGGAAATCGAATAACCCTATCTAAAACTACAGAAAAGAGGAGACTAGCCGAAATGATAGGAAAGACTGAGTACTAATTAAATATAATGTTTTCTTTTTCAAGTAAACCTGTTCCTTCATTCCCACCCCCAATACAAACTTTGCCTTTAGTCTTTACTTGTTAGGGCCTTCATTTAATCTTAAAAGATATTGGAGATAAGAACCAAACATTTAAAATTCTTCATAGTAAATAGAAAATACTATGAAATAGAAGGTTATATTGTATCTTCTCTGGACCATTTTACATAAACTCATGCGGTCTTGTTTGTAACTCAAATAGTTGAAATGTGTTCATCTGGATGAAATCACTAGATATGAGCACCGATGAACACTAGGGGGCAGCATGGTATAGTACAAAGTGCCTGCAGCTCCCGGAGCCTGGGTTCTAATCTCCAGTTTTCCATTGACAAAGGCAAGAGAACAACCCTCTGAAGGTTGGTATTGTTTCTCATTTTTCTCTTCTTTTTGACTTTGCCTCTAAAATAACAGGTATTCTGAATTCAAGGGGACGCTTCCAGCACTGTGCCTCTACGACTAACTAGATTGCCTTTTTAAAACAATAGTTTTTGCAAAGCTAGAATTCAACCCAAGTCTATACTCACAGTAGTGGAACTGAAACAAAATTGGCATGTTTGGGGCTTTTATCACTTGAGTGTGTGACAGTGCTGTGCTGAAACGCCGCCCTCTACTCCCAGGGAAGGCACATTGTCTCTCCTTGGGACAGTCCATCAAGGAAGATGGAGGAATGAGAGTCTTTCTTACAAGGGCAATCTTGGGTGACTATGAACAAGTCTGAGAGGTCTGCTCACATCGGCCCAGGTGTGTAAGGCTGAGACAGGGGCTGTGAGCTCTGCATTCCCCAGGGCACTTGTCAAGGGGGAAATCCATGGAAGACCTATCATGATTAATATGCAGAGTCAAGAAGCATGCTGATGCACCACTTTGTATATCTGGCTTTACATGGGTACTGGGGAATTGAACTTTGGTCATTAGGGTCTGCAGACAGATCCAGTTTGCCCATGGAGGATACCCAGCTGATTGGGGACAGGGAGGGGGAAATAGTGGAATTGGGGTATCAACACATCATTTGCTCATTCAGTGTATCTAAATATGGATAATAAAGATATAATTTATACATAAAAAAAAGAAGCATGCTGAGAGCCACCATGACTACACTTTTGGGGGGATTACTCTCTTTACTCAATATTTTTAGATTTAATGTTTTTATGGAGGCTCTTGCAATGGATTCTGCTGCATTCTTTATCAGTCACGTGTGACCCTTCCATGAGGACGGTCCTTTGCTGAGAAAAGGAAGTCTTGATTTCTGTAGAGGTAGTGACCATTCTCTTTGCCCTATGTATTTACATGTATCCAAGAGTGACCATCATGTCAACGAGTCCTTCAATGGAGCAGATTGGAGCTTATGGTGTGTTTCAAAATCACATCACTTCCAAGAAAAGATATCACTGATTGGCCGAACCAATCCAGGTTTTTGTAATTCGATGTAGAGTTATGGGGGGAGACATGAAAATGGCAGTATGTGAAAAGAGCCAAAAGACACACAAAGAAATATACATATGGCTAATAGAAAGCAGGAGATGTGTTGATTCTAAGTATATCTCATGAAGTAGAAAAAGGTGCCACAAAGTAAAATTAAAGGACTTGATTGCTTTGCACGGAAGAAAGAAATCTGAGAGGCTGGCTGCACTGTGGCACAATCAGTAATGGCAATTCTGTTATGAGGCAAGGTCAACTTTCTCTTCATTCTTCTACCTGACATATCTTCTGATTTCACACAAAACTATGCAAACATGTGATTCTTTTTTTCTTAGACTTTTACAAGGATCCTTACTGTCTTAACTATTCTCATGTACGTCCCAAAAATAAATTCCCCATTAGCTGAGATAATAAAAGTAAGTCTGTCCCATGTGGCATGATTCTAAACTGATGCAAAACAATTTATAAGGCTTTGTGCATGGCTTTCCGTGCAGTAGACAGAAGTCAATTAGATGCCATTTAAAATGCCACTTATGGTTGCATGGTGTGAACATTAATTTGTATAAAATTCCATCAAGGTCAAAGGTTTGCAATTTTGAAGTTTGGCAGGATTACGAGGAGCAAAAGAAATTCAAAATGCAATCAGGTGATTAACTCAGTATATCAATAATCTGTTATTTTCCTTCTGCTCCGAATCCATCTTCTTCCCATACTTCTTGCAAATGAAAATGGACCATGGTATTGTGCTACTTTGCCAATTGGCAAAATGTAGGGTGTTATGAAGAGAGGATACAGGAAATGAAATGTGTGACAGGGAGGTAGAAAGCACTCCCCTGTGAAATTGTGCTCTCTGATTCATCGTCATGGTCATCATCATCTCCAGTGCAAGAGTCCAGATACCTCTTCCAGAAGGAATCAGCTGAACGCTCACATCACCATCTCCTTACCAGCGGTCACGACTGAGAGCTCTGTCCTGGCCACACCCTCCAGCAACTGCCAGCCTTTTCTACAAACCAGTTCCCACTCAAAGCCTCTGGAGATTTGGGGAGAATCTGGGAAGTTGGGGGAATTTGCAACTAGGAGGATGCATCTCCAATTATTGGAAGCAGTTCGAGTCTCCTGGCATCTGGCATCCTGGCAGCTAGAGGTTCCTGGTCCTTCATTGTGTACATCTTTTTTTCTGCTTCACTTTTTAACACCTATTCATTAAGATAGGATTCACTGACATGACTCACCCCGTGAAAGTGGATAATCCAAGGATTACTGCTTCTTTGTATGTGCACAGAATTGTTTAATCCTCAATGCAATAAATTTTAGAACACTTTCATTTTTAAAAAAATCTAACATTTAGTATTCCTTTCCTTTCTTTCTCTCCACCTTTCACTTATCCTTTCTCTCCTAAATCACAGCCATAGAAAATCCTCTCTCTAATTTCTGCCTCTATATATTTGCCTATTGTGGGCACATTTAAACACATTCCTCCAATGAAACTTTAAACACAAATCCTTTGATTAGCCTTTCCTCATCCCCCAACCTCCCCTATCCATAGGGATGATATGGTATGATCTGATAATGATGTCTGGCAGCCATCAATTGGCTCTCTACCTCAAAGAGATCAATTTCACAATGGTTGCTCATTTGGGCCCTAATAGTCTCCCAATTGGACCCTAAATGATGTACTTGCTTAGGTGTTTCAGACTTTATCAATATTGAATCTTGAGATCTGGACCATATGATCATCTCCTTTGAGTAATAAAACTATTGACAGAGTAAATATCAATAAAGTTCAGCATGTCACATTAGAATTGGCGAGAGGGATCCAGGAAGTATACCATTCAGAAGCTAATGCAATTGTCTCTACTAACAAGCATGCTTCTGGTCTCTGTAAGATTCTGAATGAAGGATAGGGAAAGTTATGCAGTGTGAGATGGAGATTTGTATCCAGGAGCTCTTCTGAGGCATAGTCTCCCCAGAGAGAAAACGTGATGTGCGATGCCTCCTAATAAAGGTCTTGTAGGGTGGCAGGGAGCTCAGGGCTGGGCTCTTCCTCCATGCTGATATCTACCGCAAAGGAGATATAATGTGTAGCTCTAGTCAGCCAGTCATTTGTTGTAGGCTGGCTCCAAAAAAGGCAACAAAATGATGCTGAGACGTCATGGGCTAATCTCTTATCTGAGGACAACCTCCAGAGACTTGTTTGGCTGATCAGTCTTCAACCTCTCCATGGCCTGGGCTTCTTCACAATATATGTCTGGAGCATTTCTCTTGAATTCTACATTTTTAAAGAAGTGGCAAAAGTCTTGTCCAGGTTTAAAAGGTCGCAAAAATGGGTTTTTTGAAAATGTGTGTTTGTGTGGGTGTATGTGTGCAGTATGTGTGGTATGGTGTGTGTGTGTGTGTGTGTGTGTGTGTGTGTGTGTGTGTGTGTGTGTGTGTGTGTGTGTGGTACCCATGCATATGGGGCCAGAGGAGAATGTTGGTATCCCTCTTTCCTCATTCATCCACTTGTTTGCTTCAGTCACTTACTTTGCTTCTTTTATTTAGTTATTTATTTGCTTAGTTTGCTCTGTGTGTGTGTGTGTGTGTGTGTGTGTGTGTGTGTGTGTGTGGTGTAGCCACATTTGTGTGTAGATGAACATGTCCCATGAACATCAGACACCAGACGAGAGCATCAGGTTTCTTCCTCTATCATTCTTCTCCTTATTCCTAAGAGACAAAGTCTTTGGCCAACCCTGAAGCTTGCTGTTATTCGGTTAGATTGCTGACCAACAAGCATAGCCTCCTTGCTGCCTTTGCTCCTTGGTTTTGGCTTTAGAGGTGTTATACAATCGTGTATGATTATTTATATGGAGATTGGGGACTCAAACTTGGGTCCTTCAATTTGTGCAGCAAGAATTCTTACCCACTGAACCAAATCTCCAGCTCATCTTTGCTTCTTCATAGGGACTGAGGTATGACCATTTGGAAAGCTATAATCTGCAACTGAAACACAGCACAGAAACTAGTAAAAAATAAAATGAAAAACAGCACAGATATTTTGTTAAGAAGGAATTTCTGTATTACTGCCACTACTTACTGTTAAAATCAGGAGAATTTTAGCTTTCAAATTAAAGCCTCACAATTTCACGTTCCAAACATGTAATTGAGTAATCCATTTGGAAAGAAGTTTGCTGAAATCTCTTTCTTTACAGAACTAGAACTTTAAAAAATGTTACCTTACTTTATTTCCATATTTTACTTCTATATTAATAAAATCATTCATTACATGAAAAAACTGATTTTTTTAAATTAAGTGAAATTATTTAATATTAAAAAAACTTATATATGTAACTTCTAAAGTTAAAAATACATGTATAAAAATGAGACCAAATATATTTTTTTAATTTTATGAAATTTTAAAATTACAGAACATTTGTAGGTCCGTTGAACCTACAGATTATGGGACGCATGCAATTCAGAATGTGTAAATTTTTTTAACTTGAGTAACAACTTTAGTTCTGAAAATGAACTTCTAAGTAGCATTTCTGCATAGAAAACCATCTGAGTATTCTTTCTTTTTGCTTATTTAAAATTTCTCATTCATGTTACTAAGAGAGACAACCAGCACGGTGATAATGATTATAGTATTCAAACTTTTAGGACAGATTTTGTACTCAGTGGTTTTGCAGAAATTTGCAATTTGCACACAGATCAAGGTAATGGTAGGAACCTCAGACAATGACCCAGTTTTGAGTCTGCTCCATGGATCTTCTTCCCAGGTTCTGCTGATCAGAAAGTCTAGCAGGTGCAGAAGTCCAGGCACAGGTGCTTTGTGGCTGAGCTCAGAACTGAGCTGGGGCTGGGTTTGGTCCTAATCTACTCATGCTCACCTCCCCAGACCAGTACCTGATGAAAGTCTTTTCAATTTCAGAGCTAAAGTCCAATTAGTAACTTTGTTAGTGAAGTCCTGATTACTGGAGGTGAACAATACCTTGAACTGAGCCTTTGCAGGGTCAGTTCTATACGTCGTGGAGCTTTATTATAGAAATTTCCTGCTGTATCCTGTGCCTTGAAATTATAACTTGTCCTAAAGATGATGTAATTAAGCTTTCAACGTCTGACCTTCTTTTCTGTAAATATTTCCTTTGTGTCACATGAACTTTAGAGCAAAATAGTATTACATTAAGTAAATTGACTTGAGATGTAATTACAGATTGGTAGTTTTCAATCCAGAGAAGATATGAAGCATGTCAAAAATAGAAGGCCCAGCTTTTAGAATCCTCGTTCACATTGGTCAGATAATGTCTGCATTTGAGATTTTAGTTTTTTTTTATTTTTATTTTGTGTTTTAAGATGGAAAGAATGTTTCAGTCCTAAATTTACATGTAAATATTCCAGGTTATCAGCAATCCACTTGATAGTGTCTCTAAACTTGACTGCTGTTGTCCTAAACTGAGTTTACCCTAAGAAATGATTAACATTCAATATGATCATTTATTCGAATCACCTATCCACTCCTCCTCTCAAAGTATCAATGAAAGGAGCAGCATGTTAATTTTCCTAATAAAGAATAGCAGGTGACTATGATTATAGTTAGGTGGCCTTATATTCCTTTTATATTTGCTTTTTAAGTTGTTTCAACTTTTTGTCTAGTCCTTATCCTGTAAAGGAAATAATGGTTTTATTGTAAGTGTATCTATTACTTTAAAATTTGTTTAAAGATGAAAGATCGGAGAGGCTGGTTGCACTTGGGCTCTTCAGGAAGCAGCCTCTGAGATGAGGATTAAAGACTCTGCTTTTAGATATCTCCGTGGTTGAAAAGGAAGCCTTGTGGAATTTATGGCGAGCCCCAGGAGGATAATGGTAATATAGAGCCCTTGATTTCTGAAGCATGGTGTCGTTAGTAGAAAATTATAAACCACTGGGAAAAAAACGGCAACTGGAATAATACTTCTGGACTTGACCATGGGGCATGCACTGACCATGAAGGCAGAGCTGATCATGAGAGCTGAGCTCTGTGAGGTCTCCCAAAGCATATGATTCATTAGAGCTGACAATCCACAATGACAGTGGAGCATTAGATCTGGAACTAAGAAACAGCAGGTTCACAGGGACACCTCCTGTCCTCTACAAGTAGTTGTTCCTGTGTCCTTGTTCACACCCGTTGCTCATACTTAAGGCTGCACAGCCTCCTGGATGACCAGACGATAGAGAAAAAAAGTTGTGTGCTTAATTTATGAATGGGTCTGCTGCAAATGGATTGCTGTGCCACTCAGAAGGAACTATGAAAGATAGCGATGAAAAAGCCTTTCCCACTGGGCAGAGCTTTGCCTGGGTTCATTCACCTGGTTTGGAAAATGTTGTGGACATATATTGATGCGTAGGAGGTGGAGACTGTCTTTACTAGTTGCTCAGGAACCTTGAAGCAGAAAGAGTAAAAAGTTAGGAAAAGGGATTGCTGGTAACAGTTACGTTTAAAACTATCGGGTAGATATAAAGTATAAATATCTTGCTAATAATGCTCATAAGGACTGTATACTTTGTCTTCATTTCCTCATGTTTTATGTTGTCTTAAACTGGCTTCTGAAAGGATTTAAAGTAATTATGCCTGGGTCACCCCAAATTTTCATTCTGCTAGGTCCAAGATCTTTTCTCAGCCTTCACCTTCTTGAACTCTACAACATTTGTCATCAGTAGTTATTAGTAACTTTAAAAAACCTTTTTTTTTATTGATTTGCAAGGACAAGAGGGAGAAAGAGAGAATGGGTGCACCAGGCCTTTTGCTGCTGCAAGCAAACTCCAGACACATGTAGCACTTTGTGTACCTTTATGTATGTGGGTACTGGGGAATTGAACCCAGGCCATCAGGCTTTACAAGCAAGTGCCTTAACTGCTAAGCCATCTCTCCAGCTTGCTATTAACTTTTGTAACATGGTTTTATCTTTGATCTGTGCTGTTCCATTTATCACACTCACGGCTTAATTTCTAGTCAAGACTTTAACGTCTCTCATCTTCTTTTTGAGGGTCACTATCTAAATTCTTTACCTCTTTTACTCATAGTGGGTATTCCATGATCTATGGCTTTCAGCACATCCTGTAGATCCTACTCTTCCCTGAGCTCCAGAAGGGCATGCTCACCTCCCTGCAGGCTATCTGCACTTGGATGAATAATGAGTATGTCTAATAAATGGGAGCTTTGGCTCCCCTCCCCCATCTGCTTCTCTATGGAGTCATCTGCTCCTTCATGGGTCTCATCTGCTCTTCCAGCATCAGATCTGACACACTCAGAGTAAAGAATAAGTTTGCCCCCCCTTACAACTCTAGGCACCCTCTGTAGACTAAGCTTCCTGGTACTATGTGAGCTGGCTCTGTACTTAGTTGGCTACAGCCATTTCTTAACAAAGACACTTCAGTGATGCTTTTAGTAAATAAGTAAGTGAGTGCAGTTATGTCTTAGCTCAAAGCCCAGCAATGCTTATTAACTCCATGCGGCATAAAACACAGGCTCCTTTCCGTGGAAATGCACCTAATTCATACCTTACTGTTTCTCAAACCCCTTCTTGGATTCATTCCTCTCTCACTACCCAGTATTCTCACCATTGCCCAAATCTGTATTGCTTCCTGATTCTTTCTTTTCTTTTTCTAATCTTTCTTTCATGTTTCCATATGTAGTACTGTGGTGTCTGTGTGTGTGTTATATGAACATGCATATGCAGATGCAGCTGTCCATGTACACACATGCAGAGGCCGGAGGAAGCCATCATCCTTCTCTATGGCTCTTGCGCCTTATTTCCCTGAGCCTCCCTCTTGATGAAGCAACAGCTCGCCATTTTTCAGTCATACAGCTGTTCAGGGAGCCTCAGTCATCCTCCTGCCTCCACCCCACTCAGCTCTGGGGCATATGCTGAATTTTTCTTCTGGGTGCTGAGTATTGAAAGCAGGTTCTCATGTTCTCATGCTTGCACTGGTCAGAGTTTCTGAGTGGGCAATATATTCAAAAATAACACACCTCTAGACCTTCCCTTTAGCTCCCACTAGTTTTATTCAAAGGATTTATTATACGACATGCTAATACCTTTTAATTTGTACCTGAAATTCTAAATACCTTAACAAATATTTATTGAATGGGAAGTAGATCTCTCTAACTTTGGAAAGTAAAATAATGCTTAATCTATTGTTCAGATAAGGAACATGAGTATGGAATTTTGTTACTTGGAAAAAATAGTTACAATAGTCACTGGTCTTCTATAATGGTTTAATGGGCACTATCTTTTGGACTCTTAACATCAGGGAGGAAAATACATACTTGGGGAATATAATAAAAGAAAGCCATATTCTTTTAGCTTATATTCCTCTTTTTTTTTTTTTTTTTTTTTTTGGTTTTTTTGAGGTAGGGTCTCACTCTAGCCCAGGCTGACCTGGAATTCACTATGTAGTCTCAGGGTGGTCTTGAGCTCATGGTGATCCTCCTACCTCTGCCTCCTGAGTGCTGGGATTAAAGGCGTGAGCCACCACGCCCGGCTATTCCTCTTAAAGAATAGTAAATTACAATTAGGTTCTGACTCAATTAAGTAAAATTTGTTATTAATATCTATGTTTTGTCTAGTTAATTACATTTTTTAATATTTATCTACTAAAAGTCTTAATTCATTCTTTTTATGTTCAATGGTTTTTATTCTAAAGTTTAACTATTTTAGTAATAAGTTTGGCTAATGTGGTCATCTTCAGGTCAGAATAGATAAGCAAGAATAAGTTATAAGATATATATATATAGAGAGAGAGAGAGAGAAAGAGAGAGAGAGAGGTTTGTAATAAAAGTGGGGGTGAAGTAGAGTGAAAGAAAAATAATTTCTAAGAGTCTCTGAGAAGCTTCACAGATTTATCAGGGAAAGAAGTGCTTAGGAAAAAAAGACCAAATAATAAATGAGGTTATTCGTATTATTAATAATTCTGCTAAAAGGGCTGATATATTGAGCTCATTTAAAAAATCTCTCTTTAACAAGAAAAATGAAGAAAGTAACGTGGGCAATTAGCTACTGACATGACCACTGCCTATGTAGGTAATGATCAAAAGCATGTGGGTGGTATGACCAGCCAACCTGGAGGGAGGAGGAGGCCCTGTCTCACAAGAGGCAGCGTCTGGGCCTCCTTAGCTAGAGCTCATAGAGACTAGTGGCTGTTGGATTCATTTTAGTCTCTCATATTTATTGTTGGTTTAGTTATTAACTGTACAATACACTAATATGCTTCAAGTTACTTCCAGAAGAGTTTAATTAAATGTAAATGACACCTATAATTGTAAGTAATTTAAAAAGAAACCATGTATAATCAGCAATGGGCATATACTTTCAGAATTTCTTAAAATAGTTATTTTTATCCCATATAGATGGACAAAATGGAATCTTACATACTTTTACTTGATGCAATGCCTGATATTGTGTATGCTAGGATATCTTTGTTATTTGTATAGTAGTGCACTATGTCACGTCATGCCATATGGATATATTTATTATGCCTTTATATTTTGTTTGTATCAGTAAGTAAGCATGATGAATGAATGAATGGTTTATGCTTTCCAGGTTAATGAGAGTGTTGTTTACAATAATTACTTACATCCTGAGAGTTTCATAATTATCCACTTGCCTCTAACATTATTCATTGTTTATAACCGGAAACACCAAAAAGCCTATCAAGAATGTTTATGCACAGAACAGCATTACAAGACAAAGAGGATATTTTTTTCTAGATAAAATATCAAATTTCTTACTGTCCGTTACTGAACAATATAGACAAGATCTCTCTCCAGGTTCAAAATCAGGCCTGCTTTCTGTTGCCATTTCATATCGCGGCCACTTCAATTTGGGATCCTGTTCCTGTTACACATCATGTTGGGTTCAGGTATCAGCTGGTCTCATTCCATTGCTCCCTTGAGGCTTGGAAACCCACAATAATAAAATGATGATACTGTGGATGCTGCCACTGCTTGAGCTCAGGTGCCTGGTGCTTTTGCTACAATCTGTGAAACTGTGGAAGGTTCCTTGCTCAGTGCATGTAGACTGAAATCTCATTGTCTTCACATTCTGTTGGCTACTAAGTCACCTCTTTTTCTATGTGTGCATGTGTAGTATGCATGTGCCTGCTGCTCTGGGTGTTATCATGTGAGCACACATGCATGCAGCTGGGCGTGTACATGTATTGTGTATAAGGAGCCAGAGGTTGATGTGGGTATTTTTCTCACTTGGAGCTCACCAGTTCAGCTCCAGCTTGCTCTGGGAATAAATCCCCTGTGTCTACCTCCCAAGTTCTGAGGTTACAGGTGGGCTTCCTGCCCACAGAGAATTTATGACTTCATGCTAATGTGAAGTACTTTACCTACTGAGCCATCTCCTCAGTCAGCCTTCCTCTCACTTATTCAAGGACAAATCATTTGAATTTATTGTACCAAGATGAGTTATTTGGAGGAAGAGAGTTTATGTCTAGAGAAATTTTCAAATATCAACCTTATTGGTTTTCATTTAATCAGTAAATATTAAATAAGTGTCCACTCAACTTGGCATTAAGTTTTCAGTATTGAAAACAACAGATCAAGTTGTTCCCATCTTGCCATGGAACAAAAAGGAGGTATCTAGTAAGTAAAGAAAAATCAGGATGTGCTGGTCAATCTTGATTATAACATTGAAAAATGCCCACAACTTAGAGAGGCACACCACACCTCTTATTGTGTCTGTGAGGGTATTTCTGGAGTTTATTAGATTGTGAGAGCTCTGACCTAATCCATTGATGGCTGTAAAAAGTCAAATGAAAGGCGAGATTCCTAGGTGGAGGGATTAGTTACTAGGGACAAGTCCTTGGAGGCTTACCTTGCCCTCTACCTCCTGGTAGTGTTACGGTCTTTTTGTGCCATAATTAAGCTCCATCCCCTACCAGGCTCTCCTCACCACGAGGGACTAAGGCTAGTAAAACACTGAGCTAAAATATACCTTTCCTCCCTCCATTTGTTTTTCTCATATACAAAGAGAAATGAAGATTGTAAAAAAGTTCTGTTGTACAGACTAAGGAATCTTTTAAAGTATTATCCAGTCTTCCTTGGAGTTAAGGAGAAAATGAAATTATCGATGATATGAAATATTGATCTGAACACATGGCATTGTAATAAGGAAATGAGATTATCTGAAGAAAGTTGTTGTCTCAGATTGAGGGCTATGAGCTCTCAATACTTAGTTGTAATAAAGGAAAATTTACAGCTATAAAGGAAGCGGACAGAACAGCAAAACAGAACTCAAGATAGAATGCTATTTTAGGGTAAGGCTGTTATCTTCAGTGATGAATACTGAAGAAGAAAGAAAGGTGTTTGTGGAAATGACTTGCATGGGCTAGCTAGCGTCTAGTGTGTCTTTTTGTTTGGAGGAGACAGTAGTGAGGCATACGACATTTCCCCGTAATTACACACAGACTCTTTCCTTCAGTGTGACTTGATTTTCCTAAGTATGTGTTCTCACAGTGACATGGGTTTTAAATTAAGGTAAGTGGGAAAGCAATAACAATAAGCAAGAGAGGTGTTGCTTTTCTTATGCAACCATATCTAATGTGTTATAGTTTTGAGGTTAAAAGTTTGGTCATAGTTCCTGAGGAATTCATTGATTGCATCTAAGGTATTGTCTTTCTGCTGAAGACAGAAGGTACCTTTATGTTTTATAGATTGCACACATGTAGTAATTTGTTTTTTAAACTAACAGCTAGAATAAGAGATCTTCGTTTTCAAATTTGCACATTGTGCTTTTGATAAAAAGCTTCTTGGTTTCTCATTTTTTGTGGTATTGTATATATATATATATATATATATATATATATATATATATATATATATATATATATATATGTTTATGTGTATGTGTGTGTGAGCCCAGGTGTTCACACATGCATGGGTTCAACTGCACGTAAGTATCTGTGCATGTAGAGGCCAGAGGACAACTTCAGATGTTGCTCTCCAGAATATGCTACCCACCATTTATTTTATTTTTTTTTAAGCAAGCTGTCTTGTTCACTTGGAGCTTGCCTAGTAGGCTGGGCTGACAGGCCAGTGAGCTCCCATGTTTGCACAGCAAGTAATTTGCTTACTGAGCTAGCTCTCCAATCCATTCTTGGCTATTTTTGAAGTGATAATTCCTGGTTTTTAATATTTTTGTTAGTTTTGTGAAATCAAACTTTCTTATAAACCAAACATCATTGGTTAAGCTTATGTTTGAGCAATTGTAGTCTAATTAATACAGTTTTAATATATGTTAAACTTCTAAAAAACAATAATCAGTGCTATGTGACTCTGAAGGCAGGGTTACTGTGACCGTTTCAATGTTAGGGAGAAATGCTTCACCATGGGGGGTCTTTGCTAGCAGCTGGATGCTGATGAAACATGGGTTTCTAATATTGAAATTGGTTTCAAAAAAGTACACTAAAGAACTATTCAACTATTTATTGAAAATAATTTAGGTCTGATGGGAAAGAAAAAGTTGGCGTAAATTTTGTAATAGAGCTGTTCTCCATGCCACAACTAGGGACGTTGGTATCTTTGAGAGAGTGTCTCATAATGACATTTTGAAAATGAATACTGTGGTAGTTTGAATGGATGCCCCCAATAGATTCAGGAGTTTTGCTGAAGCTTGTAACTTGAAGGATCCTGGGGTCCGAAGGTGTTTCTGGGGCAGATCCATAATTCCAGCTCGAAGTATGCAGACAGCAGTCTGAGCTTTGCCTGGTGTTCCTGTGGTTTGGTTGCTTGAGTGTTTTTGGTTTTGGAGTTGCTGGTGGAGGTTTTTCTCTCTCTGGGTGGATCTCTAGGCTTCAAATAAATCCCTTCTTCTTCCCATAAACTGCCTGGTTTGGAGGATCATCCCAGCAGCATGAGCTGATTATGACAAATCCATAATAGAAATCTTCCTCCACTTTTACCCCAGTGACAGAGTAATGGAAAGGGGAAGTGTTCACATGTTTCAGGCTCATGGGCTCTTGGCTCTGAATCATTACTAATCTTTACAAACAAAAACCATCTAATCCATAATAGAAGCTAATGGGAGCAAGATGGAAAGGAACTTTGCCTGGAGGTTACCACACATAAACACTGTGTGTTCAGAACAGCAACATGCCGTGGCTCCTTTTCACATAGGTACCATTCCAAATGGGCAAAAACCCCACACTGCATTCCTGGCTTCTGCAAGCAGGGCCATCATCCTAGTATCCAATTGTGCTGCCTCAAGAGTTGAGCTGTACAGAGATGGTGATCCTCACCATTTATTTAATTTGGAACAACAAAGGAATATGAGTGCTAGAAGTATGTAAATTAAATAGTTTTTTTTTCTTTATTTAGAATGATACTAATGATTTTGTTAAATATTAGCCATGAATGATTAGGTTTAGCACATGAAGAAGCAAGTACATGATCACAGTCACACAAGAGGCAGAGGATAGTGTGTCTTGCATGTATGAAACTGGTATAAAAGTAACTCAAGGGCTGGAGAGATGTCTCAGCAGTTAAAAGGTGTTTTTTTGAAAAAGACCCTAATGACATGGGTTTGATTCCTCAGTACCCATGTAAAGCCAGATACACACAGCAGTGCATGTGTCTGAAGTTCGTTTGCAGCAGCTGGAGGCCCTGGTGCACCCATTCTCTCTCTGCTTGCAAATAAATAAATAAAAATATGTTTATAAAGTAACTCAAATTAGTATGAAATAAATTTAAAATTGTCTACAGAAACTACTAGCAATAAAGGTTTAAATATTACTAAATTAATCCAAAATCAAGAAAGGTGAAGGAAGGATGAAGAAGAAAGAAAGAATGCTATAAAAGTAATAAGAGGGGGCGGAAAGATTGTGAGAGCCGTGGTGGGGGAGACTGTCCAGAGGCATGGCACCCATCAGTAACAACACACTTGGGCCAGGAAGACCGGGCTGAGTACTAAGATATCCAGGATCCCTTGCCACAAGGACTAATACAGACAGCCCACGGAGGAGGATATCCAACTGATCAGGGAGGGGGAGGGGGGAATTGGGGAATTCGGGATAACAATGCATTGTTTGCCCACTAAATAATGTAACTCATTATGGACAATAAATATATATTTAAAAAGAGAAAAGGATAAATATAAAATATAATTTACTCCATTCATAATAATTTTTAATCTTATTTATTTGAGACAGAGATGAGAGATGAGAGATGAGAGATGAGAGAGAGAGAGAGAGAGAGAGAGAGAGAGAGAGAGAGAGAGAGAGAGAGAAAGAGTGTGCATGAGTGTATCAGGGTCTCCTGCCACTGCAAATGAACTCTAGATGCATGTGCCACTTTGTGTGTCTGATTTTACATGGATATAAGGGTATCAAACCCCAAGCATCAAGATTTTCAAGAAATTGCCCATGATCACCATTCACGTAAATCACATTAATTTATAGGAAAAATAAAAAAAGAGTCACTATGAGTACATTATAAGGTGGGGCTTAGAAGATGACTCAGGAGTAAAAGGTGCTTACTTGCAAAGCCTACAAGCCTGGGGTTTAATTCCTAAGCCACCCCCATAAGCCAGAGGCACAGATGTCTGTTGTTTCTTGCAGTGGCAAGAGGCTTTGGCACACACACACACACACACACACACACACACACACACACACACACACACATAAGAGAGAGAGAGAGAGAGAGAGAGAGAGAGAGAGAGAGAGAGAGAGAGAATGATGGAGATTGGGAGGTCAGTCAGTGCACAAAAAGCTCACCTCACAAACTCACAAGCATGAGAACCTGAACTTGAACCCATGGTAGCCATGTAAAATCGACGGGTGTGGCAGCATGCACTAGTAATCCAAGGAAGGAAATGAAAAGATAGAAGAAACCCTGGAAATTTAGGTCTGCCTAATTGGTGAGATTCAGGACCACAAGAAAACCTGTCTCAAACAGAGGTAGATAGCATTCCCAAGGACAATACCTTAGTATTTTCTTTGGTTTCCACACACATCACACACGTTGGCCCACACATACAATTAACATGTGTATATACACAATCCCACACACATATATACATACATATAAAATAAGAATGCAAAATAGAATAAGAATGTCTTATAAATTAGTAATAGTGAACAGTGTGGAATGTTTGTAAAACTTCTGATTTGGGTTTGCTGTCATATGTCAAAAGCATTTTGCTATACTTATAAGCTTGACTGTTAAGATCAAGCATCCCTAAAATTATGCCTACCTAGTTCTGCCTATAAAACCAATCCCCTCTCAGTATTTCCAAGTTTGGCATTCTGCCAAGCCTATCTGTCTAAAGTGACACTGAATTTCGGTGAATATAAGACTTGAGCTCACAGAACAAGACTAAGCCATTTTCCTGGGAAAATATTATGTGCATCATTTTAACTTATAAACCATAGATATGTTTTGCTAATATTGTCATACCTAATTAAACTAGATTTTTTTGTCATGGTAATTTTTTTTTAGTGTTTGAAGAGAAAATTAGCTGAAAACATGACTATTTTGCCCCATGGAGAGAAGACCTAAATTTGTTAACATTGCTTTCTCCGAAACCCCAAAAGTGCTTCTTTTATTTTTTATTTGCAATGATTTTCCAATTCTTTGCAAACCTACCTTTTATTATTATTTATTTCTGTGTATGTGTGTGCGTGTGTGTGCGTGTGTGTGTGTGTGTGTTTGTGTGTGTGTGTGTGTGTGTGTATGGGCATGCATGTGACATGCCACATATGTGGAAGTCAAAGAACAACCTCAGGGTGCCCCTCCTCTCCTTCCACCTCCTTTTCAGACTGGGTCTATCATTGTTTTATTGCTGCTATGGCTTGTGACCTTCCAGATTCTTCTGGCTCTGCTTCCATTGCCATTGGCAGGTAGGGACTACAGATGCTTTCTCCATGTTGTGTCTGGCCTCACTTGAGCAGTAAGGAGGATCTATTATTATCTTGGATTGGTTGGCTTGCACACAAGTGCCATGAACTGCTTGAGCCTTCTCTCTAGCCCTCAACATCTTTCTCCTGTACTTTCTCCTGTACAGATATTGTCTGTAAATCTTTCGTTCACAACAGTGATGCCATTTGTACCACTATTATTATCCTACCTGCTTTCAAAGCACTGTAGCATTCAATGGCAATTGTGGTTAATGTGCAACAGAGAGCATAAATTAATGTAGATATATTCACAGAATCATTGATGACTTTGAATACTAATCACTAGGCATTTATGTAGGAAGTAATACATCAATAAGTGAGAAGTTAGTTTACACAATCACCATGTGTTACATGATAAGCATAACTTCACTATTGCAATATTTTCATTTAAAATATTCATTTAAATGACACCATTGTTTGACTTTGTTTCTTTTTTCAATAGAATAAATAACTAAATCATGTATTCTCATTTCTTTAGTTTTTTGGAACCATAGATATGGGTTCCAGAAATACTTCGGTAGAGTATGGTAAATATCCACAAAACCTGTAACCAACTTAATATTTTAGGAGCCACTGAGTATTTAAAGACTCTGGCAAACTATCTTATAAAGAACAAGATCAGAACATGTACAACATTTTGCAATCATTAAATCAAAGCTCTCAAGCAAAGAGAACCTATCCAGTATTACACAGTGCACCACTGAAAGTTTTAAAACGTGGTATAGTCACCCTGATTGTCACAGTCTGGTCTGAATAGAAATGTGCAAATTAAAAACTCATAATGCTAATTGTTGGTTCAGAAAAGCAAGTAGGTCTACAACAATGCCAGTCTTATTTGAAAGAAAATGCATTTTTAAAATTTCCAACATTTATAAACTAAAGCAGGGTTGTGGAACAAAAATGAGACATAAGCTGAAAGTAAGTAAAAGAAACCCATCTGAGCTGGCTGGGCCGAGGAGAAAAAGGCTTCCTAATGAGCCCTGTGAAGCCTCTCTAGCCATCCCTCTTCCTAGTGCAGGCTGCAGATCTAGTCTAGACTGGTGTCGGGGTTTACGTGTAGTCTTCTGGTGTCATTGAACATAAATCTCAGTAAAAATCATGGCACTAGTTAAAAAAAGGAGGCCTTTTCTCAGTGCTGGACAACACACTGAAGAAACATCATAAGAGTTTGAAAAGGAGACAGATTTTCTCCCTCTGCTAGATGGAGAGTGGTGTTTTTTTTTTTCCTTTGCCTCTCACCAATTTGACAATGATATAAAAATTTCAAACCTAAAAGATTCCTTTTTCATTTTGAGCCAGGGTACTTGATCTGGGGGTTAAGAATAGCTTCATCTAATGGTGTCAATGTGGAAGAACGGAAAGGCTTTCTCAGAGGAAGTAGCTAGTCAGAGGCTGTTTGGGCAAAGAGTGATCTAAAGAGACTGGGACCATCCAGAACCCTCCTCCTCTGTCTCCTGCTCCTGCCACCACCTCCAGCTGCATTTTCCTCACACTATGGCTTGAGACTGAAAAATAAAGAAAGGACCTGGCAGAAACGTGTGACAAAGCTCCCTGGAAAAGTACCCTGACTGCAACACTGGCTATAACTCACAGCTAATTAATCCCACAATAGGATGTGACTTGGCTAGTTGTATTTTGAATGTTCTCATGTGGCCTCTCTTGACGGGCCTTGCCACCGAGGGTTTTCAGCTTTCACCCTATTTAATATTCATGTCTAAAGAAGCAGGGTGCCTTGGGATATTAAGAATTTTTAAAAAATTGGTCCTTTAGGTTTAGATTATAATGGAAAATTCAACAGCTTTAGCTGCTAAAGACAAAGGTGAACAATTCGCATTCTGGATGTAAACTATCAACTCTTTGCTGAGCAGGAAAAGACATAATTATAGGACAGTGGAGTGACAGTGTGGTTAGGTAACTGGTCCCCATAAGAAGTGAAGGTCCCATATGTTGTGTTTCCTTGGGAGCAAAGTTCTGCAAAATAGAAAGCTCATTTCAATGAAAGACTTAGTTTGGATTGAGGAGGTAGAATTGGACTTTTAAAGTTTTAAAAATTGATGATACTCTATTTAATAGAACATCGACCCCTTGTGTATATAGATTATTTTCTGTTGTTTGCACTTAACAAAGCATGGGGAGAATATTTGAAATGTTTGGAGAATTTTCCTGCTGATATTTCACATGTGCTGCCAATGCTGCCCACATCTGATGCCAGGTTTTAAAGCAGGCAACAGATGTAGTGGCAGACAGGTCAAGTATGTATGCAGGAAACTTTTTTTCCAGGGTAAAATTTTAGAAAAACTCCCAGGTAATGCTGAGTGTCACTACTGATTAAGAAATACCCTAAAGAGAATTTAGACTGGGTGTTTCTCAACTGTTTTTATGCTAGGAAGAAACATTTGAGAAATAGGTTTTCTTTCATGACTCAGTTACCATATCTGTTTTTTTTTAATTCGCTATGTAGCCTCAAGGTGCCTTGAACTCATAGGGATCCTCCTACCTCCTCCTCCAGAGTATACACTACAGAATGCACACCCAGCTTTCAATTACAGTACTTTCTTCCACCTTCTATATTTTGAATATGTAAAGCATTTCTTAGTAATATTTACTGATCGGTTGTATGATAGGCCAGGTCATATTATTTGTCTCATAGGATAGGCTAAATTTCATTACTTCCTGACTTCTGCTGATGAGAAGACTGGTAGGAAGAAGGTTTTAAAAAGAAAAAGTGTCAAGATATAAACTGCTACGGCATGGCCTTAGTTAGTTACTTCAAATCCCATGTTCATTACACATGTTCATTATACTACAGCACAATGCCTGAAGTTCCATGAGAATTGAATTCCAACTGGCAAAACATTCTATCAAATCTCGGGATGACTCAATCCCAGCCATCAAGGTAGGTGCTCCCTACATTATGAAAGCCAAACATATCTTTTCTGTGCTTTTACTATTAGGGAATATTGAAATTTTCTTCTAGATCCTGAAAGATGGTAGTAATGAATGAAATAACCCATGATCATTTGGGTCTAGAACATGTATCACCAAGAACCTGCTGTTAAAATAAACATTCCTCTGGGAAGTTTGATACCTAAATTCAATCATATGTTTCAAAACTTTCAATTTTCCTGGGAATCTTTTCTTATTCTGGCAAAATGAAGGCAGAATAGTCAATGTGTAGAGAAATCTCGACTTTAAAGTTCTTAGTAGGCAACTGAGTATTATGGAAAAGGCTTAGCAAGTAGAATGGTCTCTGACTGTAATGAGATGGAAACAGAGAGCAAAAGATCAGCATCCTACACAGTGCCTTGGGCTTGGACATCTGAGAGATGGCTGGGCATGCGACACAGGAGCTGGTGTGTTTGGGACATGATACAGGCACTGAATGCAAACACTTATGACTTCATGCACTTTGGACAGAATAAAATGGAATGTAAAGTCAGGGTAATGAGTTATATGATCATATGAGTATCTTTGGTCTCAAAAAAATCATAACCTCATTGTCTCTCATTTTGAACTTTACAGCTAACAAACCCAGATCTCGGTGATAGGAAGTGAGGCATGAGTTTTTTTTTCGGTTTTATACATAGTAAGTGTTTTAGCATACTTTTGTTTTGTTTGAAGCCTTGAAAAATTGCCTGAAACTTAATTATTCTTATAAATGAGAAAGAAAGATAGATAAATAGATGGCAGATAAGTGAGAGATGACAGTGTTTCAAAATAATTCCTATCCCTTCTGTACCACTCATGAATCTACAACCATTCAATCCCAGTGCTCTTGATGGTTTCCTAGTGCTGGGATTCACACCTAGGGAATCACAGGTGTAAAGCAAGCAATCTACCACTGAT
This sequence comes from Zapus hudsonius, assembly GCA_004024765.1. Classification (NCBI taxonomy): domain Eukaryota; kingdom Metazoa; phylum Chordata; class Mammalia; order Rodentia; family Dipodidae; genus Zapus; species Zapus hudsonius. The sequence goes on from PVHP010016581.1 coordinate 20,747, forward strand.
CTACATCCACTGCTCCAAACTATGCTTTCTTTTTTCCATTCTTTTCTTAAACTCTTTTTTAAAATAACTTCTTATTTCTGTGAATAAAAGGGTAACAATGGAGATGCTTCAAAGCAAAACACCGGTCCCTCTACTAAGTGTTGCTATGCCCTTCTTTCAGACTGTGATGTCACCTTCCAGACCTATTCTTGTGCCTATTACTGATTGAGAGACAATTGACCTGGGCTCTTTTGTGCTTTCACATGGCTTGTAAGCAGAAACATTAACAGGTTGGGTATAGACTGGATCTCAAGGTTGCTGTGATAATGCACAGCAACCTTAGGAGAATATAGTGCCTGAGTGAAGTGCATTAACAATGATGGCTTCTTCTGGGTGAAGGTCGTCCAAGTTGCCTTTTAGAGTAGTGTCACAAGCTGATGCCTGCATTTGGGATTTCTCTACTGGAACATAGCCCCTCCCTCGGCAGGTGAAGTATTCACTTGGATGCCTCCATTTCATCCCTGTGGTTTGGGAGGCAAGGGAGCTTGGGTGAAGATGGTAATGGTCATGATTCTTGTTGAATGTTGCATAACTTCTTTTTACTCTTGGATTCAGAAGTCTGTCTTCTGGAAGTTCCCATAAATCTATTGTAGCAGGCTAACTTGTTAACATGTAAGTAGGATACAGTCTTAGACCTTTCACCTTCCTTACAATGTTTAGCTTTCTAATTAATTCCAGGCTTCCTAGAAACTTACATCTTGCAGATCCAAGTTCAATAATGTTCAAAAATTAACTATACAAATGTTTGCAGATTATAACTTTGATTGCCTTCTAGGAGTTTCCTCACTGCATCCGTCCCTTGATTAGTACCTTACCTAAGGTGTGTGGCCCCTCTCCACCACAGGGCATTGCTTTTCTAGCTTTCTCAGCATCTTCTATGAGGCATGATGGCATGTGTTTCAAGGTAATTTAAGTTAGCAACCATATCTCTTCAAATATTTCTGATTTATCCTTCACGTCTTCTGGACATCCTGTTTGATAACATTTATTGGTGTGTCAGAGTTTTTGAAAGTCATGCACTTTGTTATTAAGATTTCTGCTCTTTACTTTTGCTGATTTCCTATACCTTCTGAGTTCTATGAACATAGCTTGTCATCCACGTCTTTCCTTTAAAGCTCATACCATACTACTGAGCATGACTTAACATTCCCGGCCTAATATGACTATGTGTGTCATACTGAGTTTGGTCTTCAGTTTTTTCTTTTCTTTTGCCTTTGACATGTCCATTAATTTCTTGATGAAAACTGAATGCTTTGTATAGGGCAATAGAAATAGAGGTGAATTGGTCATTGGTGTGTAGATTTATATTAATCAGAGGAGTTACATTTGATGTTTGCTATGTCTTGGGCACTTGAGGTGACCAGTCTCTGCAGACACACTGTTTGTGTCTTCCTCCTGGTTCTGGGGCCTTCCTTTGCTCCTGAGGAAGTTTCAGGGTCCTCCTGCTGTACCTCACTGTTCTTCCTCCTCAAACCTTAATAGTTTCATGGTTATGATGGGAGGAAAGGGGAGTATTTCTAATAGTTCAAAATTTGTCTTCAGTCTTAGCACAGCACAGAGAGCTCACATCTCCAGGGTGTTACTTTTTTTCTCACTGTTCTAGAACCTCTTCCTCAGCTTCAACAGTTACTTTCTAGTGTTTTCAATCCTTAGAACTCTATTTTTGTTCTCATTCTCCCTCCCCCCATAATCTGGCAAGGACAAGAGATGTGGTGGGCTCTCTTTCCATAACTAAGCCATAATGATATTTCACAATGGCCCTTGGAAAATGACCTGTCCCTGTAGATTAACACTTTTGAACTGTAAATGAGGCGGATTTGGCAGTTTGCACCATTCCTACCCTTCACTGATGCTGCAGGGATTTCTGGGTACAGTTTTCTCTACATTCACTTGTCTCTTTCTTGACAAGATTCCATGAGGTGAGTCCAAGTGAAGAGTCCCTATGAGTGAGGTTCCAATAAACTCTCTCTCAATAGTTGAGCAGTTATTAGCAGGCTCTGGGGTCTTGGGGATGGACCTAACCTCCTGTTTCCCTGGGGGGGGCTGACTCCTAGGCTATCCATGGTCCACTGCCACAAGGATTGATCCCACGGAGGAGGATATCCAGCTGATTGGGGATGGGGAGGGGCGCATTGGGGAATTGGGGATAACAACTCATTGTTGGCCCACTAAATAATGTAACTCATTATGGACAATAAAAAAATTAAATATAAAAAAAGAAAGGGAAGTAACACAATTTACCCTCAATAGCATTTAAAATACCATAGGAAAAGTAAGACTAGCTTACTTCTATTCCAAGTGGAGAATAAGTTATCTTCCCTAAGAGTTAATCTAATGGAGTCTGTTAGTCACTCCTGGACAGGAGGCCACCCCTCGCCAAAAGATGTTAAGAAAGTGGAAAGAATAGTTATCCCTATAATGAGATAAGTCTTGGTGGGTGGCTCTCAGATCCTCAATACTATATACGCCCATATCTCTGAGCTTTCAGAGTAACTCTTATTTTTTTTCTCTTTTCTTTCTGGTCCCACCCCAATCCTCACACTTCTTGTACAGAACTTCCAACTTCCCTTCATTTCCATAAACTTACATCCTTCCAAGAACTAGAATCCTTACATGAGTCAGTACCTTAATTTAAATATTTGTGTAGGTGTGTTTGGTATCTCTTGACACCAAAGCTCGTCATCGATTAATTTAATACTATTTGGATGTTTTAGCTTTATTTTCATTGTCATGATTATTAATGAAAGTCAAAAAAGAGGGCATTTGATCTATTACTGACATGTAAATTCTGGTGTGTCTTTGAGAGTGACAGAGCCTTTCTTGGCTCATGGGTAGATAACAACTCAGGAGCTAGAGTGCTGGAGATGCACAGTTACAAAACACCCACTAAGTGAGTGGCTTCCAGGTTCTTGTCTTATGAATTTTGACAAATGAAACCCACAGAGAAGAGGATAAAGTTTAGAATTCTATAGAGTTCTGCAGATAAAGCTTCTAGTACTTAAGAGAAAGAATGAATACAGAGCTCCTGTCCAAGAAGAGGCAGAATGGGGTTTCCAGAAATAGGAAACTCCACTTAGAGACCCAGATTGGGGTCTTTTATGGACTGTATGGGGGCTGAAACTGGTTAGAACAGACCCAACACCAAGTTTTGGGTAGGGAGACAGGTTTTCTGGGATAGCTGACAATGTTCCTCAAAATCTAAATCCTCTACAAAAAGGAACTCTCTTTCTTGGAAAGGGTGATCATCTCTCCCAGGAAAGAGGAATTATTTAGTGAAATAAGAAATAAGGAAACGCCAGATCTTCTGACATTTCTGACCTCTAGCAATATGGAAACTCAAGACTCCATTAGGGGAAAAGAGATAAGTATGTCCCAGATTCTACTTTACAGGCTCAACGACACTACTTGCCTTTCCTTTTGGGCCCATGTCTCCCCTGAATTGACTTTACTTAATAGTTTGTTATATTTTATAGACTAGGAAGAGCATATTTTCTGCTGCCTTCATATATGCATATGCCCATGGGTAGAAGAAGGACTGAGGACAGATCACATTTATATTCTCATGTGAGGCCTTCCAGTGCTTGGGAATTGCTGAACACTGGCTCACAATGAAGGTAGGCTGATGTTCCATACTTAGCAGGGAGAGCAACTTTGCCAAAGTGTGGTTAACAAGTGATTTGCATGGAGTCATCAATGAGAACAACAGTACAGCTCATCAGGGATGAGGCAGAAAACTGGATGGAGTGGGTCTGTGTCTGTCTTTTCACACCTAAATAAACAAAGAGGGGTGAGAGAAGCCTGCCTTATCTAAGTCTTAGAGGATTTTCTTGCTGAAAGCCATTCTCTTGAAGTGAAGAGAGTCAGACTTCTTGGCCTTCACTCTTTCAGAAGAGCAGGACTGGGTAGAGTTCCCTGCTGCTGGGCTGGAAGTCGCTTTCTTAGGAAGCTCTCTCTCTCTCTCTCTCTCTCTCTCTCTCTCTCTCTCTCTCTCTCTCGCTCAGCTTTTGCCTACAGCATTTGTGCCTGTATCCCATGAGCTTGCTGAGCCTTTAGACCTGGGTGGCAGTTTGTGGCACAGCTTTGGGTGACATTGAAGCAGGGGAAGCAAGACTGGAGCTGCAAGGGAAGTGACAAGTGTCCAGGGCACACTGGCCTGACTTGCGGGTCATCAGAGTATGATCTTGTAGAGAGTCCTTTACTTCTTGGGTCTGGGCTGTAGGGGGTGTTCAGAACCACTTTCCCTTAATGACAGCACTTTGGTCCCGTGAGGTTCCAGATGTTTAGGAATAGGAATCTAAGGCTTTCTTCTACTTTGTTGCGAATTGAATATTCAGTTTGAATAGTTTGCTATTTTTTTAACTGACTTTTAAATCCTTCTATCATTCTAATTAAGCTCATCTTCATCTCTGGAGCTTGGCTAGCTCTAAGGCAAGAAATAAAGGAAGCTTGCTTGCCAGCCCAGGCTTCCTAAGCTCTCACATCTCTACTTGAATTGATTTGCATTATAATGCACATGGGCAGGAAGATAGGTAAATTGAATGTGTGATTAACTGAGCCAAGAATAAAGCCTATATAGACTTAACGTCACTGCTGGGCTCCATGCAGGTCATTTCTGAAGGCTGGAAACAGGCACTCTCCAAGAACGAATGTATGAAATATGATGATTATCTTATTGAATATAAAACATTTATTACATCATCCAGTTCCTTTTTATTTAACATGAAATGTGTTAAACAATTTCTCTGATGAGAGGTAATCATCTCTGTGGAGGTAGTCCAGGCCTGTAAGATGGGAAACCCTCTCGATCTGGAAATGGTCGTCTCGTACTAACTGGGAGTTGTGGCACAATAACTCAGCCCTACCTGGCACTCTTAAATAGTTCTGCAAAACTGAATTCATGGGTATTTTTCTAATATCTGGTGAAAATGTATATCTACCTTTACTAGGCCTTGGGGATGTCTTAGTGAACACCAAACATCTATCATTTTAATAATAGTATAAAAGATACACAGACTGTTGAAAGGCTCGTTGTCTGTTTCCAAACAAGGCATTGGCTCAGTGGGTACCATACTTGCCATGGCAGAGTGCGAATAAGAGTTTGGGTCCCCAGCACTCATATGTGCTGGTGGGCAGAGTGGCCTGTTTGTAATCCTAGTACTTGGGAGGCAGAAACAGGGTTTCCTTGGGACAAGCTGACCATCTGCTCTTGTCTAATTAGCGAACACTGAGCTTGAATGAGAGACACTGGGTCAATAAATAAGGTGGAGAGCAACTGAGAAGCGCACTCCATGTCAAGACCTGGGCTGTGCTTGCACACACATGTACATTCACGCACACACATGTACATTCACACACATGCATAAGCCATCCGTAGGCTTACACCACACAAACATGCACACAGCAAGCACAATATGAAACATAGGTGGGTTTTTCTTTTTGTCGCATGATGATTATGGTTGTGTGACCTAATATATATATAATATCCAGGGTAAACACGTGAATTCTAAATCTATTGCTGAGGCTTCAGATAATGCTTTGATAATTTAAATATCACTTTTAGATTACACAATACAATTGCTCAGGTAAAGTCTCTATGAATCACAACAATACAAATGTAAATGCTAATATTTCATTGTCTCCTCTGTGAGGGGGTCCAGGAACAGGTTTTGCATAATCAAGCTAATAGCATTCGTGAATCCGCATGATACCTCTGGTTTATTCTGTCTTGATTCTTTTCATTTTGTTAAAACCTCACATACTAAGAAAATGTTTATTTCATAGGGAGAAATCCTATTTGTAATTAGTAGCATACTTTGCAGCATAAGATTAAGCAGTGTTTTATAATTGAATTATATACAGTAAAGATGTGCTGAAAACTGTTTCCTTGATGAAATCATAACTATAAAAATATTTGGTATTTTTCCTTAAAAGTAAGTCAAGACTTGTTTCTGAAAGTCATTGAGAATATTATACAGGCTGTCTGTCAATAACATAAATATAATTAAATAATAGTAAAGGTATTTTGTTAAAGAATTTCTGGAGATGATAGATACAATTTTCTTTGTAAAGACCATAAAAAAATTTGGTCTTGATAGTGAACTTAGCACTCAGCTCTGACAACAGACATAAAATTGATATGTGAAATTGAAAATATTAAGTTTGATATTAGTTCTCTCTTCTTACAAAACCAGTTTTAAAAACTGATTACTTCTTGTGCAATTCATCACCTCCTACCCCAGGGTCTGGTTCAGCAATTCCACTGAGGAGGGCCCCAGCGGGTGGGGGGCAGGGAGGAAGGAAATGGGGGTACCACCACAAGCCTTGCTCATACAATGTATCTAAGTACTAACAATAAATAAGTTAAATAACAAAAAAACTTTAATATTTTGCTAGATACCTCAAAATATTATCTCTGACACAAAATTAGAAATGTATATAACTGGCTGAAAGGATGGCTCAGCAGTTAAAGATACTTGCCTGCAGAGCCTAATGACTGGTGTGCAATTTTCCAGTGCCTATATAAAGCCAGATGCACAAAGTGGCACGTGCATATGGAGCTCGTTTGCAGCCGCTGGAGGCTCTGGTGTGCCCATCCTCAATGTTTGTCTCTCTTCTATCACTCTCTGCTTGAAAATAAATAAATAAAAATATAAAAGTAAATGATAGCGCATAATTCATATATTCCATGTGCAATCCTAATCCTTGGTCTGTTAAAGGAACTTAAAGAACAAGATATGGTAGCAAATGAATTCAATCATACAGTGACAATTTTGAGAATTGGAAATACTATAAACTTCACTAGCCTAGTTATGAAGTCAAGGCCTTAATAGCTTTTAGGATCAAATTATATTCTCCATGTCCTCTTGCTTTTGATTTACAAAAACCATGTTAATTTTAGTGATTCACTTTCATAGTAAAAGTCACCAGTATTTTCACTGTTGAAGAGAATTATTAAAAAAAATTTAGAGCTTCATCAGAAGAATAATTGTGTTTACTAATGGAATGGATGTCAGAGCATTAACCAACAAGGTTGCCTGAGGCAGAGGCTCATCTAACTCTCTTTGGGAATGGAACTTGGTTTTTAGTTGGAATTCACACTTGGATGAGGCGTGAACATTTCATAACTCTAAAAATATTAGATGATAAGCTGGCTGTCGTGGTGCAGGCCTTTAGCTTCAGCACTCAGGAGGCTGAGATGGGAGAATAGATTGCTGAGTTTCATGCCAGACTGGGCTAGAGTGATTCCCTGCATCGAAAAGTAAATAAATAAATAATAAAAAGTGGACTTCTATACTACAATCTAGTTATTTTCCTTTCTGTTCTACAAGAAATGTAACACTAAAGGTGATGTATTTATTGAACCACAAACATATGATTTTGGAATTTCCCAATCATGTGTCACCATTCTTGGATTCAATGGTTGACTTAAGCTGGTTTCTCACATCCTCCTTGGGGACCAAGTTCTATCATCCTGCTGGTTTCTTCACTAATGGGTCTGAAAGATGCTTAATATTAATTGGCAAGAGGTTTCTCTTTTGCTATTTTGAGAATTATGCTTTTTATAACCTGATCAATTTTTAAAAATAAAATAAAAAATAGAAATAGAGAATGAAACAGAAAAATGAGATGTGATTTCCAGAGCAGGAATTAGACATTTATCAGATTATTCTGGGTGATGAATTTATTTTAAGAGTGACAAAATATTATACATTTTGAAAATATGTTAATCAATAAACTGAAGTGCTGATTAACAATAACCACCATTTAAAACAAAATATAAACACATTGTCTGCAATTGGTCTATATAATTAGATATTCGGAGAATAAATATATTAATTGAAGTAATATTTAAAATAAAACCTTATAGAAAAGGCATTTTGTTACTGATATTAATAAATTAGAAGTGTTTTACCAAAATTTTCCCATCACAATTATCAATTGATTTTGATTTGGCCATGAATGTGTATATATATATATATATATATATATATATATATATAGTGTATATATATAATATATATGCACATCTATATTATATATGTTACTATGCTGTCAATGGCTTGCATAAGGCTTTATGGATGAAGGGAAGTTTTCAGATGTTTAAAATTGCAACTCTCATGAAACCAATATTTAAAAAAAGGCAAATGTTGAAGCTGAAAGACATGAATATCTTAACATTACATCTAGAGAACTTTAATTTCTCTCCACACTAGACATAGATGATGCCCTGCCTCCCTGAAATTAGTATTTAAAAAAAGACACGCACAGACATACACATACATTTCCTCGTTGAGGATCTCATCTAAAAAGAGGTCTGCATATAAAAGACAGTCCAGAGACATCTTTGAAGGTTCTCTTTCAAAGCGGCTCCACTTTCCCGTGTGTCTGGGGATTTCTGTTATTAATTGAAGTTAATTTTCTAGGATATCAGTTTGCCGTGCACGTGGGAAAGATTGATAGCCTCTTGGAATCTCGAGAGTGTTGAAAATGACACTGTTCCATCACCGGGTGCCTTCACTTTTATCATCACAAATCAAATTATAAACATCGGGGCAACCTTGCTGGAATCTGGCTTCGGGAGATTTCCATAAGATTAATTAGGCGGCCAAAGCAAAGATGGTAAAATGGAAGGGGGAGGGGGTCGGGGAGGAGGGGGAGTGGAACCATTGGTTTCTGGCAGAAGGGAAAGTCAATTCAACAATGGGTAATTAGCGTGGGCCGTGGATTCTCAAAGGCACGGAGGACACTGGACTCTTTCTGGCACTCTGATGTTTAGTGGCGTATTGTGGACCCCTCATTTAATTAGTGCACTTTGATACCCACAGGAGTTTGAGGCTCCGGGGCATGCTAAATACAGCCTGACACCAGCAAGCTTCTACCTCCTTCCACTCTAATTAGAGACACAATGAGCTGCAAAGACAATGTTGTACTCCAAGATTCCTTCTGCAGATACCTCTGGCAGGAAACAATCGTTTATTTTGTGTCTATATTGGTATTCAGATTAAATTGTTAGCATGCAAAAGATGAGCTAAGGGCACAGATCTACTAAAAATGCTTAGCAGGGTTCAAAAATGATGGAAGCAATTTGTGAAAAGAGAGGGTATTTCCCTCCCCCTTTTGGAAACTATTGCTTTTGTTTAATTAGAAATCAACTTTAAATTGCATTGCCTGTTCCATCCTAAGGAGAACAGTATTTTGAAATATCCATAAGTTCTATGCCTTAAACAAATGGTGTTAACATGATCTGGAAGGGAAAGAGACGAGGAGGGAAGCTCCTCTCCTCTGAATTCAACTGCATGGAAATCAGAGCGCTAGGGAGAATGACAGAGGTCATTTTTACAGGAAGATTGCTAATCTGTCTAGAGCTCTTTTAAGAAAGCCCGGAAACATTTGCAGTGCCAAGTTAAAAAAAAAAAAATTATAATGTTAGTTTTGATGGACAGTTCCATGCTGATTGGAAGAATATAAATATCCCAAGGGAGATGGAATATTGAAAATTAATCTCAGTGTCCACAAAATATGAAGATGTGTTGCTTTAACTATATGCTATGAATCTCGTGCTCCCAAAAATGTAAGTGTGGGACAAATATTTACCTGCATTATAGTCTGCATTTCTACAGAATTCAATCAGCCTGCAAAATCAAATTGTCCAAGCGTTGCCTACCAAAGTCAGCCAACACTATGGATTTCCTTATGTACCCGTTTGTCTATCTGGCTGTCTTCCTGCCTAATGGTCCATCGCTACATTTTGGGAAAAGATGACCAGAAATCTTCAAATGACAACCAAACCAAACCAAATTTATTCGGACACTATGTCATCACAGAATGAGTGTGCCTTAATTTCTTTGATACAGAAAATCTCTACCCTCTTATCTTTTTTTAACCAGTTACCCTGACATTTCCCATTCACAGCTTTCTCTGGCTCCATTCTGAAGGTATATCTGTGCCAAGACTGTCAAATAAGCTTCATCTATAGCGTCAACTCAATAGATTATGAGGCTGTAGTAAGAAAGCAGTTTTGAGAAAGATGGGTAATTAGTGGGATTAATTAGTGGGAAAGCAAGTTGCTCTTTGGCTTGCTTAGGATAAGGTGACACTGCGGAGTGGATTTACCAGCTCCATGATTTTTGGTAACTCTGCTCAGTAGTGAGGACTTAGCTAGACAGAGGGACTGACCCATTGTGCTCATACTGATCCCTGGACTACAGTTTAGAGATCACATTCAGGCACCTCCATAGACACCCACCCTTTGAGTGGGAGGTGTCTATCTAGAAATAAAAGCTAGGCCTAAAACTGATTGGTCAGGTATGAACCAATCAGCTGTCTCTCTGACTTACCTGGGGGAAATTAAAATTAACTTCCCTAGGACAAAGGCCTCCTCTTCTTCCACATGGCATTCTAGAAGAAGGACATCTGACTCTCTAGGGACCTGTAAGGTCTCTCCCACTCCCCCCCAGCCCACCACCAAAGCCATGAGTGGCTGGATTTCTCTTCCACCTGAATCTTTCCTTCTCAGAAACTTTCTGCTTGTTTAGCTGAACAGCATAAATTCTGTTAAAACTTTCCACGTTTTTCTCCCCACACTATTTCTTCATACTCCAGTATTCCTCATGCATTTCAGCAGACTATCTTCCCACCTGTAAACTGATTTAGTTTATACTAATCTTGTGAACGGTGAATGGGTCTCACGTCTGACACAGTGAATATCAGGCACACAGGACAACTAACTGATAAGGATCTTGTATTATTGAATATCTCCATCTGTAAATACCCCTTAATGATTGCACATTTCCAAAAGTTCTGAATTAATCACTAATAAGCCACTGTTTTGATCTGTGTCCTCTGTATTTTTTTATTCATGTTCAGCTATACTCGAGTGTTTGGAAAAGACTATTGCTCTAAAAGGAATATTTACAAAGCCCAAGAAAGCCTACATTAAGAAAACTCGTTTTCTTATATGTTTGAACCAAGCAGATAATTTCTGAGAATTTGATGAGTTAACCACTTTGTATTTTAGACCAGAAAGTCATGGGTTTATACAATTAGCCAGAGAGTTAGTAGTAATATGTACCATACAACTTCTAGTAATAATCCTTAGTATGAATTTAAAGCACAATCCTCTTTCCCAAACGTAACCGATCCCATTCCCCACGTATGACACTGAAGTAATTGGTGAATAATTAGCTAGGAATACCTTACATATTAATGCCTCAAATCATCTATCACTTGAAATACTGAATTTAGCCTCAGCACCCTTTCCTAAAAAAAGACTCATGCTTCCAGCTAAACACACAAGAGAGTCTTTTCAAGTGTACTAGTCTACATTATGCTCAGGGAAAGACAGTCCCATTATGAATAGTTTACAAATGGTTAATATGCCTTCATCTTTTCTGCCTGTCTTACTGAAAATCATCTCATCTATTATTAAGAAGTGCACTAGATTATAGGTGCTTATGGGCACATCTTGATTTATTTTTTTAAAGCAACGAACTAAGGAGAAATGAGTCAAATGTGCAACATCCATAGGGAGTTGACCTAAACTGGTTACAAAGGTGGGCAGTGTTCCCAAGTCAACTATTCACAAGGGAGAATTACCTTACACAAATTTGGATTTTTACATCCCAAAAGATAGAAGAATGTTAAGTGCCATGTAGCGTTTGGTTAAATGTGACAGCATGGAGTACCATGCTCTGACATTATTTGAGATTACAGGCTATGCCAAAAGCCATTTAACAATACTATCACAAAGAAGTAAAGGGATCCCAAAGAAACACTTCTCTGCTCATCACACCTGCTTTTTAAGTTTTCCTGATTTCCATGAGCCTATTTTCTTCTCATTTTTCTGTCTTCCAGCTTCATTTAGAAATCCATTTCATTCCCTCCTGTATTCTGTGATGCTCCTTGCTTCGGGGGCCCTGTATGGTAATTTATTCCATATGTTTATAATCCTTTGTGTAAAAGAGTTTTGTCTTTTTTCCCTTTGTTACCAACTTTCTAATTTTCAGATCATATCTACTTATTTCTCTGGTCTTGATGTATAGTTTGCTTGGATCAATCTAACCCATTCACATTATAATTTTTAAACTTCAATTATGTTACATGAAATCTTTCCCACTGAGATTTTGCATATATGTATGTATATATATATATATGTATATAGAATATTGTTAATCATTGACATCTGGTATTACTCATATAATTGCTCCACACTGTTCCCATAAAGTACAATTAAGCCTTGCAAAAATTTAGTGGCCGGCACTTTTTAAATTATATGAAGTAAAGTCTAGAAAATTCTATCAATAATAAGGTTATACAACCTTCCATCAACAAAATAACTATCCCAAATCACGTTTGCTATTGCAAGAAACTTATATTACATACTTTAATTTACATCAACTGCCTATGAGGTGTGCATTTGTGTGTGTGTGTGTTTGTTATGATTCAATTAAGATTTATCTTTTTCTTTGGAAAACACTACAATTCCAGCTTGCACATGAGGCCAGGCCCAGGTAGTTTAGAGAGCTATTTTAGTAAACTCACAGTATATCATTGCCTGACACTTCTTCCAAACAAATCCAAACTTTCCTGTGCTTCATTAGATAATATTAGTGCATTTTAAGTAAACAAAGTTTTACCTTCTGTACAATATCTGCCACCTAAACCTGTAAGTATACTTGTTTTCAAGTAATATAAGCATAAAATATTTATGGATAATTTAGACAAGAAAACATTATGCCCTCAGGAAATAATTTCTTTTAGGCGAGACATTACCAACTTAAAAAAACCATGTACTACTTACAAATTTGAAAACATTTAATTGAATACCAGTTTTGGTGTATAATAAACATTGGTATGAAATCATCAAGATTTCAGATGATGGAAACTTTGAAAACATCTTTGTTAGTCATAGATTCTTTCTTTGAAAGAAGGCTAATGCTTAGTTTTAAAAGCCTTGTTCTGATCTTTACTTAGTATGAACTGGTTACTTGGGAAAAACTAGTTCTCTGATAACTGCTCTTACATAAAAATTGTTAAATTATAAAATGATTATTTTGAAGACAATGAAAAAGCTTTTTAGAGGTTTCTCTATGCCCAATGCTACAAATTGCTTTAATATAATATCTGGTATTAAAGCTCTAAGTGAATATGAATGGAGGGCAGTGTGCAAACTGCCCAGATCCTCATATTATCTTAATGACACGGAGCAGCAATTCTCAACTGCCTTACTGTCTTCTGTATTCTGAAATACCACTTTGATGTTTGAGTGCTCCTCATAGAAACAGGTCCCCTAAATAAAAAACTTCAGTACAGACATTCTTTTGACTTACTCCCATTTCCAAAATGACTCTTTTTTTTTTTTCCTCCCTGAGGAGCAAAGTGGTAATAATAGGCAGCTTTGGCCATAAGGTTAGAAGAACAGTAACGGTTCTGTTCCCTAGACCACAGGTTCTCTACTTGCCATGGATATTAGAATGACTCGAGCATTTTTCAAACAAGCTGATGCTCACTTGGAGCCATGGACCTGTTACACCAGTCTTCTGAAGTGAGATTGACAGTAGGGTTTTTGAAGCCTGAGTAATACTAATGAAGTCATATTTTAGATGCATTTATTTAAATCAAAAATTTTCACCTGGGTCAGGTATATTGTAATCATAAGATGTTTGTTTTTAGGATGAACCAAACATGAGGTGGGATCTAGAGAGATAGTAATTTTAAAAGTCCTGTAGAGTACTCAGGTCCTTCAACAAAGACTCTAAATGGTGCACCAATATGTATTTCTGTATATACTAGAGAGTCCTTCTAGTGTCTTCCTCTTTGCATGGAATAAGTACAGATATACATACAGATAATATAGATATAGAAAGATCTAGTAAGATATTTACATATAGGTTTCAAATATGAGAGAAAATGTAATATTTGTTTTTCTGAGTCTGGTTGTTAGGAGAATCTCCAGTTCCATAATTTTCCTGAAAATCACATAATTTTTGTTCTTTTCTATGGTTGAATAAAACTCTGTTGTGTATATTTACCATTTTTCTTTATCCATTCATCTATTGATGGACACCTAGGCTGATTCCATAACTCGGCTATTGTAAATAGTGTCACATTGAACATGGATGAGCAGGTATCTGTAGTGTGAGTTCAGTCAATTTTTGAACTTCATACAACTGAAAATATATGTTAGGTATTCATTTATGCCTGGATTTTTCTATTCACAGAATTACCTAGAGATGCAGCCCTCCTGCTCTTTTGTGTGCTCATCATTTTGTCCAGTTTGTTGACATTTAAGTTGTTGCCTTTTTCTTTGCCTACAAGATATAAAGCATTTAAAACCTCTGTTGCTCAACTTTATTATTTCTGGACATTCCTTCTTCTCTTCTATGGACTTGCACACTCCTTCTTTGGGGATACGTGCTCAGATGGGATTGCCGTACCATAGAGTAGGTATATGTTCTCCTTTACTGAAAACCACTGAGCAGTTTGGTCAAGTACAGGTGACACTTTACAATGTGTTTGTACCAATAACAATGAAATTGCTCCACATGTTACCCCTGTATACTTCTCAACTTTTCTTCAATGTCTTTCTAGAAGTGAGAAATCCAGACAAAGGAAAGTGTAACTCTTCTGAAATACTACCTTGGAATAGTGTACAAATTATTGGATAAAGTTCCCTTCGCCATGCGATGGTTGCCCACTCAAGACTATTATAGCAGGGTGATTTTTCAAAATTAAAATCAATGCAGACAAGGCAGGACAGCATAGGGAATAATTTAGCAATCTGGAACATTGCTTGGCTTAGGCAGTAAAGACTCCTCTTTCCTCACAATGCCCTTGAGCTATCTGCTGGCAAC
>PVHP010016582.1:0-21820 GCA_004024765.1 Zapus hudsonius
GCAAGTGAGCACCTTTTTTTTTTTTTGAGGTAGGGTCTCACTTTAGCCCAGACTGACCTGGTATCCACTATATAGTCTCAGGCTAGCCTCGAACTCACAGCTACTATCCTCCTACCTCCACCTCCTGAGTGCTGGGATTAGAAGTGTGCACTGCAAGGGAACATGGTTAACCACTGAGCCATCTCACCAGCCCCCAAGCCTTGAACTTTTGATATTCCTAGCTCAGCCTCCTCTGTGGCTGGGAGAATAGGCCTGCCCCAGCAGGCTCCTTTTTTCTTAGCACTAGGGAGCAAGCCCAGGGTCTCACACATGCCAGGAAAATATCTACCAGCCAAATCCCAGCCCAATAATACATATACCTTGAAAAAACTCTTCCCCCATGTATACCAGGAGACTCATGCAGAAATGTTAAAAAGCAGAATTATTTGTAATAGCAAAGAGCTGGAATCACATCTAAATATCCATAAGCAGGAGAATCAATAAAGTACAGCTATCTCTATCATCATGGATGAAACAGAAAAACAAGAGGGAGGGAAAGAAAACTCCAAAGGCATCCGCATGATTTATAAAAGGGAAAGGCCGATATTTCATGTTTTGTTTGTTCTTTTTCCAGGTAGGATCTCACTCTAGCCTGGGCTGACCTGGCACTCTCTCTGTAGTTCCAGGCTGGCCTTGAACTCACAGCAATCCTCCTGCCTCTGCCTCCGGAGAGCTGGGACTAAAGGTGTGTGCCAGCATGCCTGGCTATATTTCATATTTGTTTAAAGAAGGAAAGGGCTGAGGAGCTAACTCCATTGGTTAAGTGCATGCCTCACAAACATAAACACCTGGATTTGATCCCCAGAACCCTCATAAATAAAGCCAGGAGTGATGGGGAGCATTTGGAATCCCAGCACTGGGGAGGCAGAGACAGGCAGATCCCTGGGCCAGCTCCCTCATTGGTCAGTTGTCTAACCTACTTGGCCAGTGAAAAACACTGTCTCAGCTGGGCTTGGTGCACACCTTTAATCCCAGCACTTCGGAGGCAGAGGTAGGAGGATCGCCACGAGTTCAAGGCCACCCTGAGACTACATAGTGAATTCCAGGTCAGCCTGGACTAGAGTGAGACCCTACCTCAGAAAAAAAAAAAAAACACTGTCTCAAAAAAAGGTGTGAGTCAGGCTAGAGAAATGGCTCAGTGGTTAAGGCACTTGACTGCAGAGTCTAATGACCAGAGTTGGATTCACCAGTACCCACATAAAACCAGATGCACAAGGGGGTGCATGCACCTGGAGTCTGTTTGCAGTGGCTGGAGGCCCTGGCACGCCCATTCTCTCTGTCAGTCTTTCTTCTATTTCTCTCTGCTTGCAAATAAATAATTTTTTTTTAAAAAAAAGGTGTGAGTCCTGAGGAACAATTGTCCTCAGCCTTCACAAGCATACACACACACAGTGGAAGAAAAAAAGGAAAGAAAAAAGCCATTGTAATCATGATTCCCCTTAGCCTACTGGAAGTCATCCTGCTTCCTCAACTCTATTACCTTATATATTATAGTTAGAGATGTACATGTAATTTAGTGATTATAAATTCATGAAGACAAGGGATTATCTTTCTCTTTTATTTTTGCATTTGTCCTATGTGGTATGTGTGGTGTGTGCACATGTATGCAGATGCCCTGTGTACATGCACAGAGGCCAAAGGAGAATGCTGGCTGTCCTTCCACTTCTGCTTCTTGACCTGAAGCCCACAGGGAGCCCTCCTGACTCTCCACAAGGAAGGAGCAGGGTTACAGATGTGTGCAGCCATGAATGGGGGTTCTAGGGAATCACAATGGGGAGGCTACAGGCCTTTCCAAGAACTCTTACTGCCTGAGCCATCTCCCCAGCCCATTTTTTATTTTTGTTGTGGTTGTGTGTGTGTGTGTGTGTTGTTTGTTTGTTTCTTTGTTTTTGAGGCAGGGTCTCATTTTAGCCCACGATGACCTGGGAATTACTCTGAGTCCAGGCTCGTCTCAAACTCACAGAGACCCTCCTACTCAGCTCCTGAGTGCTGGGATTAAAGGTGTGAGTCCACATCCATGCCCAACTTATCCATGCCCAACTTTGGCTTCTCCTTTTTTTTCTTTCTTTCTTTCTTTTTTTTTTTTGGTTTTTCGAGGTAGGGTCTCCCTCTAGTCCAGGCTGACTTGGAATTCACTATGTAGTCTCAGGGTGGCCTTGAACTCACAACGAACACACACTGACTGATGGTGGTTTCTCTTTACTTGGATTTGTGAAAGAGGGCCAGCCTCTTCCACCGTTACAGAACTTCCCATAGATCTGTAAGCCTGAAATAAATCCCGTTCCTCCCATAAACTGTTTCGAAGTTCATCCCAGCCATGTGGAGCTGATGACAACAGTTACCATTAAGTTATAAAAGAAAGAATTCTGGACTGTTCACACTGTATGGTTTTCTCAAAGACCACCATCACTTACCCGTCTCCCCTTTTCCACATGAGAACCTGGAATGTGAGGGATGAAGTAACTGGTTACTCAACTGGTTAGCAGCAGGGCTGGGACTGGACTCCCAGTCTCTTGCCTCCAGTGAACCCCTGCTCATTCCCTGCCATGTGCTGGCCCCCAAGCACATTATGTAGCCTCCTCTAGGCCATCAGAATGAAAACAAATGATTCAAACCCTTCTACTTCTCTGGCAATATTTTTAAATTGTTAATTGACAAGTATTAATTGTGTATATTTATGGGCTACAATGTGTTTATTTATTCCTTTGCCTCTGTGTGCTTGTGCACACACCAGGGCCTCTTGCCACCACAAATAGAATACCAGATGCTTGTACTACTTTTGGGGTCCAGCTTTACATGGGTGGGTGGAAATTGAACCCTGGTGTGATGGTTAGGTTTTGTTGTCAACTTGATGTTTTTAATTATCTTGGGTGGGTCTCTGAGGATGTTTACAGGAAGGCAGCCTCTCAGCAAGGGGCAGGATGTAAAGAAGCTCAAAGAAGCTGGAAGTAAACATCCTTTCCTGTGTGGGCCATGCAGGAAGGGAATTCCAGAGACTCAGGAAGCCATTAGGTCTGGGAAAGGGTTGTAAAAAAAACCCCACCCTAAGGCTATATAAAGGGGAAGAAATTCTCTCCTGGGCACTCCTGCCTGTTTTGCTGTTCTGTGTGTGCGGTGTAGGTGATGGGTTTTTCTCTCTGCTTGGACCTGTGAAAGAGGGCCAACCCCCTCAATCTGTAGTTTCAGTAAATACTTTCCTCCCCCAAATTGTGCCTGGTTTGAAGATTCATCCCAGCAGCATGTGGCTGACTGTAACACCTGGTTTGGCAGGCTTTGCAAGCAAGCACCTTTTAGTGGCTGAGGCATTTCCCCAGCCCCCTACTATATGGTTTTTTTTTTATTTTTATTTATTCAGTTTTCAATCAGAGAGAGAGAGAGAGAGAGCACACCAGGGTTACCACCTTGTGTGTCTGGTTTATGTGGGTCCTGGGGAACTGAACCGGGGGCCTTAGGCACTGGAGGCAAGTGCCTTAACTGCTGAGCCATCTCTCCAGCCCTGGTTTTGTTTGTTTGTTTTTTGGTTTTTTGAGGTAGGGTCTCGCTCTAGTCCAGGCTGACCTGGAATTCACTATGTTCTCAGGGTGGCCTTGACCTCACAGCAATCCTCCTACCTCTGCCTCCCGAGTGCTGGGATTAAAGGTGTGCACCAACACACCCGGCCCTACTATATGTTTTGATCTATGTATACAGTCCAAAAAAGTCTATCCAGATAATTAACATACCTATTACTTCACCAATTTATTTTTGTGTGCATGGTGGGAACTTTAAACATCTATTTTTGCAACCTTGAAATATATAACACATTTAATGTAACCAATGCAGTGCAGTATATCACCAAAATTTATTTCTGCAGTCTAACTGAAACTTTGTTCACCTTGATCAAAATCTGTCCTTTTAGCCAGGGGTGCTGGCACACGCCTTTAATCCTAGCATTCAGAGGCAGAGGTAGGAGGATCACCGTGAGTTCAAGGCCACCCTGAGACTACATAGTGAATTCCAGGTCAGCCTGGGCTAGATAGAGACCCTACTGGGGGGGGGGGGGGAACCTGCCCTTTCTCCATCACTCCACATACTCCTCCCCTCCGTGTTTTTCTTTTCTAGTCTCTCTCCCTCACTCCTTTGTCTCCCCCTCTTGTCTCTCTGTGAATCCTTCCGTCTGGGATTTCAGGTTGAATTGCAGTATGCCTGTATGATTTTGGTTTTTCTTCTCTAAATTGCTGTCAAAAGCAAACATGTACAAACCAACCAAGGCTCTTTCTTAGTGACCTTTGTGAAAAAGAACTCAGAATGTCGATAAACTGAGCTCCTTCCCAGTCAGTTAAAATGAGTCTCTTGCCCCGGAGGGTTGTTAACCAATCCAAGGAAAGAAAAGCTCAATCTCATTTCGCCGTCACTACTGTGCAGGGAGGCGCTAAACCAGTCAGAATCTGCCACTAGAAGTCATTAGAAAAACTGGCCAATCGGGCCAGCCTTGTTACATGGCCTGGTAGGAAAAGGAGGGGACTGATTGGAAAAGATAGTTCTGGCCCCACACCCTTTCCTTCCTGGACCCCAGTGCTCTCAGTAAGCTGAATGAAGAAGGGCCCTTCCCCAAATCCGTGGTTAAGAAGGTCCCTAGACCCTCAGCTAATGTCTGGGATCATCATTTTAGCCTTCAAGTTCACCCCCACCCGCTCCTGGCCACATACCTCGGTCCACTTTTGTAGTCTCCCTGCGCCATCAATCTCATTTACTGCTTCAAGCCTTGTTGCAATATCCCCCAGGAGTCCCGGCTTCCCCGCAGACCACCCATCAATCCGTCAGCTAGCCGGTTTTGCATGATTTACGTGGCTGAAAAAGTTTGGAGATTCTTGAGTCTTTCTGGGGAGGCTACTGGAAGGACGGTGCAACACACAGTCTCTAGGGAGCAGGTTAGGAGGCCCGAATTGCAAGGCCCCATCTTAATAATAACGGTGGTGGTGGTGGTGATGATGGTAATGATAATGGCAATTACTAAGCTCTCACTGGTACTAAGCCCCTTGTGAAACGCTTCATCATACATTATTATCCCAATACTGGCTGTAGGCATGCACTGTTATTATACCAAATTTCCAGAGGAGAAAAATTATTTAGAGAGATTAAATAACTTGTCAACTTGTCCAAGGTCACGGGCCATTGGGAAGGCAGGTCTGTCTGATCTGTATGGGGATAAGGGGCGATTCTCTGAGCCAGGGTTAGCCTGCTCACGGGCCTCTTCTCTGATTCTCCTCTGGGATTTTTTTAATGTTTGCCATGTCTGAGATTCTCTAAATTGTCACCACAAACAGCTGCAACACCATTTGGCGGTGGCGGCTGCTGAGAACCGTGGGCTTTGTGCCTTTTAGGATAGGAAGCCGAGAGCTGAAAGGAATTCAGTTCGGGCTGGTGTGGGGTGTCGGGGGGCCTCGAGGGATCAAGTCCTGAGTCCTGGCTCGCCTGCCAGGGCCTGGAGCCTCGGAGGACTTGGTAAATAAATACCTGTTGATCGATTCCCACAGATCCCAGTTCGGGTCCTGCCTCGGTCAACGAGCAGAACTGGAGAGACCTGGGGATTTCTAGGGAACCACGGGCGCATCCTAATCGGGCTGAAATGGAGGGTTTAGGAAAGGCGGGCAGCCGCCTCTCCTATTTCTCCTCGCCCGCCCTTTCGCGAGCTCGGGGCCATAAAAATGCAGATGGAGGATCGGTGTGGAATAACGGGCCCATATAAATCCCTCTGCCGCCCGCCCGCAAGATGGATTGGCCGCATTGAGATTCCTGCGCGCGGATAATTAAACCCGGGACTCGTCCGCGCGAAATTACATTCCTGCGGCGGCGGCGCTCGGGGTCCCGGGAAATTGCTCGGCGGGCTCTCGGCGCGGCTTTATCGCCGGCCGGGGTGTGCCTGGCGCGGCCGCCTCTCCTCGGGGACCGTAAAGCTGCTGCGGTGATTTATCCTCCGCCTCCCAAATCCGATTAACTGGAGGAGCTCGGGGCCGCGCGGGCCGGCCAAGGAGCAGGACGGACGGCCCCGCCGAGGGCGGCGGATTTGCCTTTATTTACAGCCGCGACTGTCTCTGTAATTTTTATTATTTCTCATCCGAGGAGGCGCTCGGCTTCTCCCGTTCAAGCCCCGAGCCCGGTGCCTGCAGACAAAGGCCGGGAAGGGGCGAGGCCCGCCCGGGAAGAGACCCGGTCACCCCACTGCAGCCCCGGGGACCCCGCTGACCCCCACCTGCGGCTCGGGCTGAGGCCCTGAGGACAAGGGGAAGTACTGTCCGCCCCTGGAGCCGATCTGCCATCCAGGGATCCTGCGAGGGTCTCTAGGGCGAAAGAAGCCAGGAATCCCCCCATTTTACAAACTCTGATAATATTTTAGGCACTGAACCCCAAATCTCTACTGTATGCTGCTCGCAATTTCCGAGTAGGGTGGCTCCCCCTACACACACACACACACACACACACACACACACACACACACACACACACACACACACACACACAATGCGATTGCGCATGCTCAGAAAGGGGGGCGCTTGAGTCCAAGATCCCAAACGCTGAGCCGACCTCACCGCCCGCCACGTCGCGGGTCGGCTCAGCTGACTCTGCAGAGTTGACCGCATTTTCGCGCGCCTTCGGTTCTTCCTGCAGTTCCAGTTCTCGAACGCCAGGTGGCGAGACTGGCTCCACGCCACCACACGGCGGGCGGGCGGCGCTGTGGCGCCGGACCGGTCCTTGACGTTGCCGTCTCTCTATCCATGAGGGAGCGACTCGTTGACCCAGGCCACGCATGCGCAGAGCTTCCCTGGAGTTGTTCCCGCGCCGCCCCCGCCCCTCTCTGTCTTCTCGGCCCTGGGTGCAGGTAAGGCCTGGGGGCCTCGCGCCCTCTTTGCGCCGCGCACGCGCGCCGGACATGTCCCCTCGTGCGGACGCTTACCCGGCTAGCACCCACCCCGGTCCTCGCACCCTCCCGGGCTCCCGGGAGCCCCGGCTCCCGAGAGCTGCCCCTTCCGCGTGCCGGTGACCTCTACCCGCGCGGGCCTGGCGCCATCTTGGTGTCCCGTGGGGGGCGGCGAACGTCAGATCCCGGAGGGAGGGCCTGCTCCCAGCGCCCCGGCCCGCGGAAGCCCCCGGCCCGCCCCGGCCTGCTCTCTCCCGTCGTCCCGGGCCTTGCGGCCTCGGTGCTGCAGCCTCCAGGGACAGTGCGTCCCGGGAACAGACCGGACCCTCGGGCCTGCTCCCTTGCACGGCGGCGGCCTCCAGCACCTTTCTTGGAAACAAGATCACCACTGATGGCTAGAAATGAGGGTCTGTCTGTTAGAGGCCGCAGGCCCACGACGTGGGGAGTCTACACGTGCCCGGTTTCCCGCCACGTGTTCATGCCGCTCACATTTGCCATCAGGAAAGGTATTAGGAAGATCTTGAGATGGTTAAGTTAGCACCGTGTCACCAGAAATCAAACCACTATTGCTTATGTGCTTGAGTCTAGACAGTGCCTTCACCGAGTTACAGGCTAACCAGTGCACACTTGCCAAGGTTCATGTGATCCATGGGAGTGTCTGCAGGAAGTGCAGACTCTTATCTAATTGCCACTTTAGGGCTTATTTCATGTGGCCACACATTGTACAATGTGCTAATTTATAAATTACCAAACTGGATCCCCTCCCCCCAAGGGCTACATTTGGTGAAGATCATTTTAAAACTTAAATGCTTTTGGAAAAGACAAAATATCCATAGGTAACCCAGGGTGGCCTTAAATTCATGATCCTCCTGTCTTGGACCACCATGCCTGACTTAAGGTCTAATTTTAAAGGCGTTCTGGATTTTGGCTCCAGAAAACCTGAGTGGTGGCCGAACAGCAAAATTGGGCTAAAGTTACATAAAGGGAGAAGTCAGAGTTTTAGATAGGATGGAACTTGAAGGCACCTATTCATCTTAAAGTAAAATTCTGGATTTACAGGATTTTAATTCAGGTAAGAAACAGTATTTGAGTATTTCAACCTGTGGCATATTAGAACTTAAGGGTGGGCTGGAGAGATGGCTAAGCAGTTAAGGCGTTTGCCTGCAAAGCCTGAGGAACTGGTTCTATTCCCCTGTGCCCACGTAAAGCCAGATGCATGAAGTGGTGCATTCATCTGGAGTTTGCAGTGGTGTACCCATTCTCTCTCCTCTCTCTACTTGCAAATAAATAAATATATTTTTTAAATTCCTCTTGACACCCCTAAATCATTATTAGGCTATAAAAACAGGTAAAGGTCTTAAGGCAGAGACCAAGTAACTTCTTGCCCATGTGAGAAAACCACTCCATTTCAGGGTTCTAATCCCATCACTACCGATGACTTTGGGTCAGTCACTACTGTCTGGGCAAGTGAAACTTCCTAGAGCTCTTTGAGCCATGAAGGATGTGCTATGGTGAGGTGTTTACAATGCTGCTTCTCTTTCCAGCTCTCCTGCCTTTGCCCCTCACCCCTGAAAATGTATGCCTGCTCCAAGTTTGTCTCTACCCACTCTTTGGTGAGTACCTGCTTTTTCTTGGACAGTTTTAAAGGAGAACATTTTGTTTCTTCCTTCATATTAGGTCTTTTTCTTTTTGGTTTTTCGAGGTAGGGTCTCACTCTAGTCCAGGCTGACCTGGAATTCACTGTGTAGTCTCAGGGTGGTCTTGAGCTCACGGTGATCCTCCTACCTCTGCCTCCCAAGTGCTGGGATTAAAGGCCAGTGCTGGGATTAAAGGCATGCGCCACCACGCCCAACTTCATATTAGGTCTTTTTCTGCACAGCTGGGCTAGGAGAAAGTTAATGAAATTCTTGGGAGTGGAAGTCAAGGTGCCATGGTTGCTGACAGGAACCTGAGTGCTTGCCAGGCATTTGCCCCTGTATATCCTTTGAGGGCCAGTTAATTCTTCTTTTTTTTTTTGTTTTTTTGTTTTTTTTTTTTGTTTGTTTGTTTGTTTTTCGAGGTAGGGTCTTGCTCTAGTCCAGGCTGACCTGGAATTCACTCTGCAGTCTCAGGGTGGCCTCAAACTCACCGTGATCCTCCTACCTCTGCCTCCCAAGTGCTGGGATTAAAGGCGTGCACCACCACGCCCGTCGAGGGCCAGTTAATTCTTATCCATCCATGACCAAGATCATGTTATTCCAACATCAAGTCTTCTGGGTAGCTTGGGCAAAGTATAGATTGTGTGTAGGATCTGTCTTGAGCAAGCCACAATCAGGAGTTCATTATAGAAACATAAGTCAACATACATAAATACACGCTAGAAACTGTGTGGTCCAGAAACAGTGTCATGGAAGAGATTAAAAACTACTAAGATGGCGGAGGTAATTCACTCAGTCTGTGAGTAGAAAGCACTGATGTTAGTAGGCAGGGCATTTACTAAGCATTAACCATGTGCCTGGCACTGCTTTCCAGTTTGTATCCTTCATCTCATTTACTTGTGAAAATCACCCATGAGAGATTATTCCTATTCTGTAGGTAAGAAAATGGGCTTAAAATAATTTAAGCGACATCTCAATACTGCACACGTGAAGGCTGAGGATGTAGGCCAATGATAGAGGGCTTACTTCCCATGCTCAAGGCCCAAGGTTTAATCCCTAGACGTCATCGTCCCCCTCCCCATAAAAAAAAGACAATATGGCTCATGCCTGTAATCCTAGTACTTGGCAGGCAGAAGCAAGATTAGAGCAAGTTCAGGGCCAAATTGGACCCTATCTCAAACAAACAAAACAGAGAGGGCTGGAGCGTTGGAGGCACTATCTTGTAAAGCCTAATGGCCTGGGTTCAATTCCCCGGTACCCATGTGAAACCAGATGCACAAAGTGGCACATGCATCTGGTACTCATTTGCAGTGACTGGAGGCCTAGGTACACCCATTCTCATTCATATTCTCTCTCTCTCTCTCTCTCTCTCTCTCTCTCTCTCTCTCTCTCTCTCTCTCTCTCTGCAAATAAAAATATTTTTTTAAAAAAGAAAACTTTTAAGTGTGTTTTGGTGATGCTAGCTTTTGGTTAGTCCAAAAAGACCGCTGGGAAGAGGTGAATTTCAAAGATGGCTCTTTGTTTTTGTTTTCCAGAAGGATTGTTCACAGAATTATCCTTGGGCTTCCTTACTGTGGACAGTTCATTACTGATAGGTCTCTCCCATATTGCATGAAGCAGATGCTTTTTTGTTTTTTGCAGCAGGGTCTCACTCTAGCCCAAGCTTACCTGAAACTCAGCAATCTTCCTACCTCCGCCTCCTGAGTGTTGGGATTATGGGCATGAGTCACCATACCTGGTTTAGCAGAAGGGTGAGTAACCCTTTGTGATCCTCAAAAAAGACTTTGCTTAAAGCAGAACCTGAGAAACAAGATAGTGTAGGTTCTTGAATTTAAAATTTGCTAAAGCCAAGTATAGTAGTGCATGCCTGCAGTCCAGTGCTAGAAAGACTGAGGTAGGAGAATTGCTCAACCCTAGGGTTTAGGGCCCTCTTGGGCAGCATAGTGAGACCTTGTCTGTTTTTGGTTTTTCAAGGTAGGGTCTTGCTCTAGCCCAGGCTGACCTGGAACTCACTATGTAGTCTCAGGGTAGCTTTGAACTCATGGCGATCCTCCTACCTCTACCTCACAAGTGCTGGGATAAAAGGTGTACACCACCACACCCAACTTGTCTGTATTTTTATGTTTGATTTTGGCTTTTGATTTTTTGAAGCAGGCCCAGGCTGGCCTGAAACCCACAATAATCTTAATACCTCAGCATTCTGGGTGCTTGGATTAAAGGCATGTGCCGGGCTGGAGAGATTCAATTCTCCAGTACCCACATATGCTAGACCCACAAGGTGGTGGCCCTGGTGCTCTCTCTCTCTCTGCTTGAAAATGAATAAATAAAATGTTAAAAAAAATAAATAAATAAGCGCTGGAGAGATGGCTCAGAGGTTAAGGCACTTGCCTCCAGTGCCTGAAGCCTTGGGTTCAGTTCCCTAGGACCCACATAGGCTAGACCCACAGGGTGGTGACCCTGGTTCGTTCTCATTCTCTCTCTCTCTCTCTCTCTCTCTCTCTCTCTCTCTCTCTCTCTCTCTCTTTCTCTTTCTCTCTCCTTGAGGATGAGACATGGCCTCTTTGTAGCCTTTGTTGACCTCAGATGTGCAACCTCAGCCTTCCAAATACTGGAATTATAGGCATGCCTAGCTGTAAAACCTTATTTCTTAAATAAGTGGAATTTGCCAAAATAAAAACTAATCTAAGATTCTGGTTAACTTTGAAAGAATGGAAGGGACTTGAGAAAAGGTGCTACCTGGTCAAGTAGCGTGGAGTAGCTCTAAAGTCCTTTCCACGGCCTTTCTTGACCCTCGCCCATGTTCTTTCACTAGGTCAGGAGCACCTCTCAGCTGCTGAGTCGGCCACTGTCTGCAGTAGTGCTGAACCGACCGGAAACTCGGACAAATGAGGTACCTGAGGTGGCACTGGGCTTGTGGTTTGGGGAGCAGGAAAGATTACCAACCAGAACCAGTAGGGGGAGTGTAGAAGACAACCATAGGCTGAAACCAGGAGAAGATGGACAGTTCATTCCATGTATATTTTTGCATTCTAGCTTTTATGGCTGGTAGTTCAGGCCCCTGTGTGCTGCTATTAACTGTCATTAACTTGGCCTGGTGCACTGACTGGGGACTTGGACTTAACACTTCAGGACATACCTGAATCATGAAGGCATTTAACTGTGCATCTTACATAGGTTTGCTGGGAGGGTTCCAGGAAGTTAAATGATTGTCCATTGGGGGAGGAATTTCTTTTTTTTCTTTTTTTTTTTTTGTTTTGTTTTGTTTTGTTTTTCGAGGTAGGGTCACGCTCTAGTCCAGGCTGACCTGGAATTCACTATGGAGTCTCAGGGTGGCCTTGAACTCACAGCAATCCTCCTACCTCTGCCTCCCAAGTGCTGGGATTAAAGGCGTGCGCCACCACACCTGGCTGGGAGGAATTTCATATTTGACAGATTAGTGGGTTTAAGGTTTCCAAAAATAAGCCCCTTGTCTTCTACCTGCCTCTCTTCACAGAGCCTCAGCAGCTTGGCAGTCTCCCGTCCCCTGCCCTCGCTTATCACTAGCCGCAGCTTCCAGACTAGCGCCATTTCAAGGGATATTGACACAGCAGCCAAGTTCATTGGAGCTGGGGCTGCCACCGTCGGTGTGGCTGGCTCCGGGGCTGGGATCGGGACCGTGTTTGGAAGCCTCATCATCGGCTACGCCAGGTGAGATTGTTGGGCCCATTGCTCTGCTGGGCATGCTAAAGGCCTGGCAGAGACACTAGGTAGGACGCCTAAAGATGACACTATCTACATGCTGCTATTTTTATTTATTTATTTGCAAGGGGAGAGAGAGAATGAGAATGAGCATGCTGGGCCTCCAGCCACTGTAAACAAACTCCAGGTGCATGTGGCTTTATGTGGGTACTGGGGAATTAAACCTGGCAGGCTTTGCAAGCAAGCACTTTAACCACTGAGCCATCTGTACAACCATTTATAAATATATATTGTTTGTTTTTCACTTTGTAGTCCCAGGCTGGCCTTGAACTCGGTGATCCTCTTACCTTTGCCTCTCTGTATGCTGGGATTAAAGGCTTGTTACTATTTCTAATCTAAATTTTAGATAAAAATACATGCCAGCAGTAGTGACATGTACCTGTAATCCCAGCACGTGGGTGGTAAAGGCAGGTGGATCAGGTGTTCAAGATTAGCCTGGGCTACATGAGTTTGGATCCTATCTCAGACAACAACCAAAAAAAAAGAATAAGGCCAGACATGGTGGTGAACTCCTTTAATCTCGGCATTGAGGAGGCAGAGATAGGAGGATCTCTTGAGTTCGAGGCCAGCCTGAGACTCCATAATGAATTCCAGGTCAGCCTGGGCTAGAGTGAGACCCTACCTTGAAAAACCAAAAAGAAAAAGAAAACAAATGTAAAATTGAGTTTTTTGTTTTTTTTTTTTTTTTTTCAGTTGCTCAGCCTCATATTTTACATACTAAGGAGCCATATGTGGCTAGACAGAATCATATTTAGCAGGTATAGAACATTTGCATCATTGAAGAACATGCTATTGAACTATAGAACAGGGGATAGCAAACTAAGGCCTGCAGGCTATATTAAGACTACCTGGAGTGAGACTACATAGTGAATTCCAGGTCAGCCTGGACTAGAACGAGACCCTACCTTGAAAAACAAACAAACAAAAAAAAAAGACTACCTGATTTTCTATGATTGAGCTAAAAATAGTTTTTACCTTTAGTTTTACTTATTAAGACAGGGTCTTGCTACGCAGTCCAAACTGACCTCAAACTCTTATCTTCCTGCTTCCCAAGGGCTAAAATTACAGGTGGAGTCACCAAGCCACTTGGTTTATATCTATATTTTTTAAAGGTTTAGCATCACCAAAAAAGGCCTAGGGATGTGGCTCAGTTAGAAGGGTATTTGCCCAGCTTGTTTGAAGCCTTGGGTTCAATCTCCAGCACCACATGAAGCCTAGTGTGGGGGCATGCACCTATAATCCTAGCACTTAGGAGGTGAGGCAGGAGGTTCAGAAGTTCAAAGCCATTGTTAGCTACTTAGTGAGTTTGTGGTCAGCAAAACCCTGTCTCAGAAAGAGAGAGGGCTGGACTTGGAAAATGACTCAGTGTGCCATGCTTTGAACCCCAGCACTGGTAAAGCAGACAGGAGGATCCCCAGGGGGCTTCCTAGCTAGCTAATCTAGCTGAATCAGAGGGCTCCAGCTTTAGGGAGAGACCTTGTCTCAAAACACAACGCAGGGAGCATTCGAGGAAGATACCCAGTGTTGACCTGGTACACACCGTTCATACACCCATATCCAGAAAAGAAGAAAAGCTAGAAGAGAAGGATGTGAATGTTCTTACGAGGAAAAAAAAAAAAAAACGAGGTTAAAGTGCCAGATGTGCCAATTACCCTGACTTGATGTACATCCATAACATACAGTCATTATTTTTGAAATCAAAAGTGTGTGTGTGTGTGTGTGTGTGTGTGGTGTGTGTGCACATGCATGTCCCCTCCATCTCTGTCCACCCATTCTTACTTGAGCCAGAGTCTCTTACCAATCCTGGAGCTTGCTGGGTGTTTTTTTTTGGGGGGGGGGTCCTAATGATTCTCCATTCTGTGCTCCTCATAGAACTGGAGTTATAGATGTGTATGGCCATGTCCAGCTGTTTATGTGGGTCCTAGAGATCAAACTCGAGCCATCTCAGGTTTCCTCGGGCCTCATGCTTAAACAGGACGTGTTCTTAACTACTAAGCCATCTCTCCAGCTCAGTAATCTGGTTTTCTTTTTTTTTTTTTTTTTTTTTTTTTTTTTTTTTTTTTTTTTTTTTAATGGGCTCCAGAGACCATATGTTGTCTAAAAGGCCTAAAATAATAACTGTCTGGCCCTTTACAGAAAGTTTGCCATCCCTGGTCTAGAGCTCAGTGACCATAGTCACAATGTAGTGCCTCTGCTGTTTGCCCCATCTCTGGGAATTCCCTCTGTCTCTTCTGGGACAACTGCCTCTACAGGCAGCCATATTGGTCCCTGACACCCGGGACTATTTAGTCCCCACCAACTCTGGATAACTGTAGAACTAAATTAATCCTTCAGAGACCAGCAAGTTCTCTTACTACCTGGGGAAATGGGGTTAGTTTTTAAGAGTTTGCATTAAACAAGAAGTCTGTCTGAGCCGGGCGTGGTGGCGCACGCCTTTAATCCCAGCACTCGGGAGGCAGAGGTAGGAGGATCGCTGTGAGTTCGAGGCCAGCCTGAGACTACAGAGTGAATTCCAGGTCAGCCTGGGCTAGAGCGAGACCCTACCTCGAAAAACCAAAAAAAAAAAGAAAGAAGTCTGTCTGCCTCTGTGCCCACAGACATTGCTTGCCTTACTCATAAGACTTGTAGAGGTGCCAGGGTCAGGGAAATATAAATTACTTTCAAAGTTGGGAGTCCTTTATCCTACTCTGACTCATGTGATCATCTCCACGGACCACTTTTTTACCGTGTTAAAGCTCAAACTCTTGACTATTTTCAAATGAGTGAATGAAGTCAGCTCCTCTGACTCTCCTGTCCTCAATGTTTAAAGCCTTCAAATTTTGAGGATATGTCCGATAGCCTGTCTTAGAGAGTGAAGAGGAGGGCTGGAGAGATGGCTCAACAGCACTTGCCTCTAGTGCCTAAGGCCCTGGATACCCACATAAGCCAGACCCACAAGGTGGTTGCCCTGGTTCGTTCTCTCCCTCCCTCCCCCCCTCTCTCCCCTTCTCCCTCTCTTCCCTTCTCCCTCTCTCCCTCCCTCCCTCCAAAAAATGCTGGAAAGACCCTGACATTTTGAGTGCCTCTTCCATTCTGCTCAGGCCTATAGTTAAGGGAATGATAGCATTGGTCCACTAGAGAAGATAATGTTTGTGTGGGGGCCATGTGATAGGATTTTATCATTCAGTTCCTTAGTGCACCAGGACCAGAATTCGGCAATGATGTAGTCACCTGGAATAGCTTTTTAAAAAAATTTTATTTATTTGAGAGGGGGGGAAACAGGTAGAGAAAGGGCCTCCAGCCACTGCAACCAAACTCCAGACATATGTACCACCTTGTGCATCTGGCTTTACGTGGGTACTGGGGAATTGGCCCTGGGTCATTAGGCTTTGCAGGCAAGTGCCTTAACCGCCAAGCCATCTCTCTGACCCCAGAATGCCCTCCCCACCCCCTCAAGGTAGGGTCTCGCTCTAGCCCAGGCTGACCTGGAATTCACTATGTAGTCTCAGGTTGGCCTTGAACTCGCCCAACCTGGAATGGCTTTTTTAGTATGAGCCTAAAGGGAATCCTGAGCCTTTTATTTGTGTGGACTAGAAATTCAGACTTTTCTCCTTCTCCCAGGAACCCTTCTCTGAAGCAACAGCTCTTCTCCTACGCAATTCTGGGATTCGCCCTCTCTGAGGCCATGGGGCTGTTTTGCCTGATGGTGGCCTTCCTCATCCTCTTCGCCATGTGAAGCAGTCATGTCCACCTCTCCCTCCCATGGTTCTTTCTCCCATGTCTAGTCTGCCCTGTATGTTCCTTTTCCTGTTCCTCCCCAGGAAGTCTGGGGAAAGTGGCTGGCTCAGGGTTTGACAGAGTGAAGACAAATAAATACTGTATTAATAAGATGTTTCTTGGTCTCCTGTGTATATTTTTTTCCATAGTTTGCTAACTGCCATGATAAGATATAAGACCTGGAGGGTGGTGATGGTTCTAAACTCAACAGGGGTCTGCCTGGGCTCATTTATTCTATTTCAGGAAATCTTTATTCAAAAAGCTATCCTTTCTAATAATTACCACCTAACATGACCCACTTCTTGCCTTGGAGGATTGGGGTCAGTAACAATTTAAAATACTGGTTTATGATGGCTTAACAGGCATTTTGTTATCACCCTCACTATCCTGGTTTTAGTTCCAGTACTGGGGAGGCTAAGGTAGAAAGATCACTATGAGTTTGAGGCCAGCCTGGAGCTACAGAGTGAGTTCCAGGTCAGCCTGAGTTAGAGTGAGACCCTACCTCAAAAAGAAAAGGGGGGGGGTGGAGAGATGTCTCAGTAAGGTGCTTGGCATGCAAGGGTGAGGACCTGAGTTCAGCTCCCAGGCATCCATATAAATGCTGGGTGGTGTGACGCCTGCCTGTGATCCCATCACTTAGGAAGCACAGACAGACTCCCTGGGGCAAAGTGTCTAGACTCAGCAAGCTCTAGGTTCAAGGGAGAAACTATCTCAGTAACTATAATGGAGAATGATTGAGGAAGACATCTAAAGTCAACTTCTGGGCTGGAGAGATGGCTTAGTGGTTAAGGCACTTGCCTCCAGTGCCTAAGGTCCGAAGTTCAATTCCCCAGTACCCACATAAGCCAGACCCACAAGGTGGTGGCGCTCTCTCTCTCTCTCTCTCTCTCTCTCTCTCTCTCTCTCTCTCTCTCTCTCTCTCTCTCTCTCTGCTTAAAAATGAATAAATAAAATATTTTTAAAAATAAAGTCAACTGCCCTCCGCAGGCACACTTGTACACATACAAACACAGGAAAGAAAAAAAAAGTTCAGGAAGCTGGGGAAATGTCTCAGCAGTTAAAAGCCCTTGCTTGCAAACTCTGCTAGCCTGGGGTTCAATTCTCCGGTACCCATAAAAAGCCAGGTGCAAAGGGGCACATGCATCTGTAATCCCAACATTCCTACAGTGGAAGGTGGAGCTAGAAGAATCTGGAGTTCACTGGCCAGCTAGTCTGGCAGTTTGTTTGCAGTGGTAAAAGACCATGTCTTTGGAGCACAGACACCTTGAACTTGTCCTCTGACCTCCATACACACACCATGGCACTTGCTCCCATACATACCCACACACAAATTCAAACCAACAAAATTAAAGTCCATAAACAGCTCATTCCATGTCATTCATCCTTGGTCTTGTTCTTTTAGAGAGAAAGAATGGGTACTCCAGAGCTTCTTGCCACTGCAAATGAACTCCAGATGTATGTGCTACTTTTGTGCATCTGGCTTTAGGTGGGTACTGGGGACTTGAACCTAGGCCATCAGACTTTGCAAGCAAGTGCCTTGAACCACTGAACCATCTCCCCAGCCCCATCCTTGATCTTGTGATGCTGTGATCAAGGGTTGTGGGGGTTGGATTCATTAATTGTTTGCAGAGTACTTACTGCACTATCTACAAGTAACTTCTGGGCAGTGCGCCTCCCAAGGGCAGGACCTGACCTGGTTTCAGTCTGCCAAGAGTTGGGAAGTAGCTAGCTCTGCTTGTTTTGTTCACCGAATTGAAACCTCTGGTAGGAGACTCAGCTGCCCTATCCCCTTCCAGGGTCATCCGGTATGTTATCTTTTCTCTGGAATTGAGTTGAATTAGCCTCTTAATGACTTAGGTGCTTGGAGACAGGGAAGCTTCATGGCCTGTGTGTTTTTGTTCTCTCTAAGGTGAATGATGAGATGGTTCTGTAAGATACTTGCAAACAAATTTATTCTAGAGGAGTCAAGGCAACCTGGGTCCTCTCAGCTTCAGGCCCCAGGAGACACTTATTGGCAACCCAAGTTGCCAGCAACTTGGGGTAAAGGAGTGCTATCTTTAGTAGAGAAATGCGATTTTAAGAGCAGATTCTCTCCAACTTTGGCAACATGGTTATGAAAGCTTGCTGCTTGTTCTTGTTTTTTTAAAATAGCGTATGACTTGTGTCAGGAGCACAAGGAGACTTGTGTTGGAGCACTGACCAATTCTCACCAGAGACGTTCCAGGACCTGTTTTTCTCATCTATAACCAGGGGTAATAACTTCATCCTAGGGATTATGCAAGCACACACAGGTACTTGAGGTGTTGTAGCCACGTTATAGACAGCTTCTCACTCTTCTGGTTGGCATACAGAAGGCAACCAACTTTTTTTTTTTAAGATTTGAGTCCAACTTCAAAATTTTTAACCTGACAGCATCTGGGAAGGTAATCCAAAGAAGCTGCATTTAGAGCCCTGCTTTCCTCTTCTTTTTTATTTTATACTTATTTATTTGCAATGAGAGAGAGAGAGAGAGAGAGAGAGAGAGAGAGAGAGAGAGAGAATGGGCACACCAGGGCCTCCAGCCACTGCAAACAAATTCCAGAGGCATGTGCCACTTTGTGCATCTGACTTTACATAGGTACTGGGGAATTAAAACCAAGCCACAGGTGCCTTAACCATTGAGCAATCCCCCCTGCTTTCTTCTTAATAGGTTTTTTTCAAAAGACAGTTGTGATTCCCCAGCACCAAGGGAAGAGTGTCTATAGCTTTGTGCCATCCTAATTGGAAGTAAATGACGCCTTTTGAAAGTCATCTAAATGCCAAGCAGCATTAATGAGGAACTGGGCCCCAGCCTCCCTGAAGGATTTATTAGTATGAGGCTTCTCAAAGTCACTGGGATGAGAAAACCTAAAAAGTGTTGTAAGCATCTGGCATTTCATTTACAGTGGCAAAAGGCCCTGACATACCCATACATGTGTCCATGCACACAAACACGCACACACACACACATATGCTTAAGAACACACATGCAAGGTGGCACATGCCTTTAATCCCCGCACTCAGGAGGCTGAGGTAGGAGGATTGATGTGAGTTCAAGGCCAGCCTGAGACTACATAGTGAATTCCAGGTCAGCCTGAGCTAGAGTGAGACCCTACCTCGGAAAAAAAAAAAAAAAGTGTTGAAGGTATAGCTCAATGGTAGAGTGTTTGTCAAGCAAATGAAAGGTCCTGGGTCCCATTCCAGCTGCGCCTCAGAATAAAGGACTCCTTAAATACATTCTGCTCTGATCCTCAGAAGCTGTGAACTTGATACCCTTCCTCTAGTTAGGTTCTCTGGCACTGTTGACTTAGGGAGATTCTCTGAATGGGTCTTGTTCTAATCACATGAGCCTTAAAAACAGCTTTCTCAAACTAATGGGATTAGGGGAAACAAGATTTGAAGAAAGGATTCAACATGCCGTTGTTTGTTTTGTAGATGGAGAACCATCTGCAAAGATCAGAAAGTAGTTTCTCAAAGCTCAGTGACTTTCTGGCTAGCAGTCAGAAGGGGAACGGGAAGAAGGGGGCGTGGTGGCGCACGCCATTAATCCCAGCACTCTGGAGGCAGAGGTAGGAGGATTGCTGTGAGTTCGAGGCCACCCTGAGACTACATAGTGAATTCCAGGTCAGCCTGGACTAGAGCAAGACCCTACCTCGAAAAACCAAAAAAAAAAAAAAAAAAGGGGGGGGGGGATGAGGACCATCCTACAGCTGCAAGGAAGACACGTCTGCCAACAGCTGCAGCACCTTGCATTTCACCACTCTGCCTTGTCAATGGAGGCAAGGGAAAGAACCATGGACAATTTCTGAACTTTCTCAGGGAAGAGAATTATCTGCTTTTCTTAGAATTACTGTCCCTGCTGCTACCTTGCAAGCAGATACATTTTGCCTACTCCTGGGTTCATTTTACCCAACTGATCACTTTCTGGGTTTATTAGCAGGCTCAGCTTAGTTGGCCTAGCTCTGCCCTGCAATGGATATTTTTAACCTTCTTGGATTATAGCCTTCCAGGAATTATGTAGCTGCTTTTACAGAAAGGAACTTTGCATATCTTGCTGGGGGGGGGACATTGAAGGGGTATATTTGTGTATATATGTAGGTATGTGAGCCTAAACAGAACTATAGAGAGCCCCTCTATACCCCTCCAGCTTCTCCACCCACATCTTCCAACACCTGGAGCAGGAACTCAGGTTTCCAAAACATAGCTGCAAAGGGTAACAAACAGCCAACCCAAAGCTCCCTTAGCAACAGGAGAACAGTCAATGGGGATTTAGGGTAGGGAGAAAGTTTAGAAGCAGGGAAAGTTTGTGCAATACAAAAGTGCAGGGGAATGTAGTTTAGTGGGAGAATGCCCATGTAGCATGTACCAAGTCCTGGGTTCAATCCCCAGCACTGCCAAAACAAAAATCACAAGACTCAAGAAAAATTTTCAAAAGCAGTTTAGCCCCGTGGAATAGTCTGGATTGAAAGTTCCCAAATCCTGGGCTCAAGTTACTCACTGTGAATGGTTTTTAGTTGCCATCCTGCATGCAAATTCCTTCTCTTGTATGAAATGGAAGAGCCTGCCTGCCTCTCTGAGATGTTGTAGAAATAAATGAAATTAGAATAGTTTTGGTTTGATTTAATTTTGTTTTGGGGTTTTGGAGATTGAACCCAAGGCACCACCCGTGCTAAGCACACATTCTAACACTGAGGTACACCCCCCCCCCAGCCCAGAATTAGGTTTTAAAGTGACTTGTTAGAGACCTAGACTGTGTGAATTATCTCTATCTCTGCTGTTTCTTAGTTACCAATTTACCAAGAGTAATTTAACACTAGGATTCTCTGCCAGGACTAAAATTAGACTCTACCACTCTTCCTTTTCTCCCTCTTGCTTTTGTTCAGGGGCTCTGGGGGAGACATCCACCTAGCCAGAGTCAATAAACTGAAGAGTGACCATTTTCACCCCACTTTTTTTTTTTTTTTTTTGGTTTTTCGAGGCAGGGTCTTGCTCTAGCCCAGGCTGACCTGGAATTCACTCTGTAGTCTCAGGGTAGCCTTGAACTCCTACCTCTGCCTCCGGAGTGCTGGGATTAAAGGCGTGTACCACCACGCCCGGCTTCACCCCACCTTTATCATCCTTTCAAAGGAATAATCCAAATCTGTCCAGGATTTTGATTATTTGATTCTCTTGTAGAAATGGACCTGAAAAAGCCCATGGAACAAACAAAATTCAAATGCTGGGAAGCTAGGCTTCTGATCTCTGCAGCTCCCTTTCCCAACTAGGTAGGCTGCAGGGAGGCTCCCTTTCTCATCACCAAAGGGCCTCTTAAGTGTGCCAGCATCTCTAGGGGTGGGAAGGTCAGTAGTGGGCTCTTTTCCTGCTCAGGGACATGGGAAAAAGGAGTAGGCAAGAAGGGACTCAATCTTTTCCAGCTGCGACCTAGAGAGAAAAGGAACAGTTCTTCACCAGGGAAGATTGTGTAAACAGCGCCCTTGGCTGGAGCCATAGAGTTGGAGAAGAAAAGAAAGGGATCTTTGTTCTCCCCTACCCCAGCCCAGCACAATCGTGGAGCTGGGATTGTTTGCTTTGGCAAGGGACTAAATGCCTGGAAGGACTAGGCGTTCCAGAGACTGCGGAGGCCTCTGGTGGGTTTCCCTATGGAGCTGGGGAGAGGACAACCCCTAGCCCAAATCCTCTACCTACGGAAGTGAGCTGGGGAGCCCTGAGCCTGAGGCTTTCAGCACATTCTTCT
>PVHP010016583.1:0-35525 GCA_004024765.1 Zapus hudsonius
TCCACGGTTCTTGCTGCCTTCTGAAAAATACAAACAGACTCTTCAATGGAGAATGAGGTCAGTATAGGTTAAATGGGACAAACATTGTTAATTTGGCAAGATTTTAATGGGTGTATCCTCTCTGTAGGCCCTTGGTTAGTGGGGGGTTCCCCTTTGGAGGCCGGGTTCTTGGTCTTCATAAGCATATGCCTTGGATCCCAGTTCCGGCTAAGGGTTCCTTGCTACTGAGCAGATCTCTTAGCTAATCAGAGAGCTGTTGATTACCCACCTAGGTTAAGTGCCACTATTGTACAGATGAGCACTTCTTGGCTTCCTGGTCTCTGCCATATAGCAGTGTCCTCAGCATTCTTAGACCTTTGGTTGCTGTTGTATAGCAGTGTCCCCTGATTTCTCCAAATATTGCTGGACAATTTCCCATGGCAGCTTGTGTAGTACCTTCTAGTACTATACAGGCCAACTATCTGGGAGCTGGCTTCCTTTCTGGATTCAGTGGGGTCCATAAGGGTTGTATGACAGCAGCCTATTGTATCTTCAGCAGTAGGTTCTTATCTTTTGTCTGGGGTGGGTAATCAAGAGCTTGGACATAAGCCTGTCTTGTTTTAGGGACCTCATAGGTCTCTTTTGATCAAGGCTCAGTGTGGGAAGTAACCAATTTCTGGGACAGGGAGTTATAGACCAGAGCCACTTGTATTAGGGTTAGGCTTCCTCTTACCCTCTTCAGGGCCCTTCTTACAAGATGATACCCCCATCTTCCTCAAGAGCTTATTGTCCAGAAAGTAAGGATTCTATGGTATCGATTCATTATGGATTTAGTTTTTGTATATCCCCCCTGCCTTTCTATTCACTCCCCCTTCCATCCCAGTTGTCAGTCTCACGATTTGCAAGTCAGGTTTACTTACTGTTCAAGCTTAATCTGATTAGGAACCACAGATGAGGGAGAATATGCAGCCTTTGTCTCTGTTCTTGTGAGTTCGCTGACTATGATCTGTGTCAAGTCCATCCACTTTTCTGCAAATTTCATTGTGCCATTTTTCCTTACGCTGAGTAGAATTCCATGGTGTGTATGTACCACAACTTTGATAACCACTCGTCCAATGATGCACATTTGGGTTGGTTCTAGTTCTTAGCTATTGTGAATTGAGCAGCTATAAACATGGTTGAGCAGATGTCTCTGTGCTGAAGCGAGGAGCCCTGAGTGTAGGTGCCCAGTAGAGGGATAACTGGGTCCATTGCTAGTTCCATTTCTATCTTTTTCAGGAGCCACCACACTGATTTCCACTGTGATTATACAAGACAAACTTATTTTCTGATAAACACTATCAGAATGCCTTATAAGATATCATCTTATTAGTGATAAAATTAATATTTTTAATGATATAACAAATACATGTACATATATAGCAAATCTATGTATGGATTTAAGCACTGAATTAAGAAATTTCAATAATCATTCTAAATGTGGAGGATTTACTTGTTCTTCTAATTTATCGAGGCAGAAAGGCCACATGAGGCAATCTGTACGAGCCCCCATGGTAACATAGATACTGTTCTAGAAATTTCACAAGTTATCTGATTTAATCCTCTTTACAGTTCTGGGAGGTTGACATCATTGCCATTTTGTATTCCTCAGGCAGTAACAGCCTCAGGAAGATCATGTGACCTTCCCAAATAGATCCACTGTTGGAATGATTTTGTTCAATGTAGGAGGTGCAAGCACTTCATGTAGAAAATATGGAAGTTTCATTTTTTGTCTGTTCCTCTCCCCCCTCATTGTGCTGCCCTAGTAATCCTGGGTATCTCTTCTTCAGTTTTGGTTATTTCTAGGTTGAGTAGAAATGAGGCGGTTTGCCTTTGTTCAAATCCCACTTCTGGTACTTGGCAACGATCTTTTGTCAGGCAAGTTACTTAATTTCTCTAAAACAAAGTTTCATCCTTTGTAATGTTAAATTTTAAGGACCTCAGTGTTGTAAGGACAAAGTGAAATAGTGCACATAGGGCCTTCAGCCCAGGACCTGGTCAGTGTCACCTGCTGCCACCATCATCATTGGCATGGTGACTGTCATTGTCATAGTTCATCCAGAGATATGCTTGTCATTGTTTGACTGCTCTTTTGCTTCTGTTAGTGATCTGCTAACAAACAATGCCACCTAAAAATCTGCTCATCATAGTTTTCAGTTACTAAGTTCCCCAGGATAAACAGGTTAATACCTACACAGAAAAACAGATAAATACCTACGCAGAAAAACAAATAAGTACCTATGCAGAAAGGCCTAACCTACCTTCCTTTCTTCCTTCCTTTCCTCCCTCCCTTCCTTTTTTCCTTCTTTCCTTTCTTTTTATTTATATTTTTGATACAAGGTCTTATGTATCCTAGGCTGACCTTGAACTCACTATGTAGCTGAGGACTCCAACTTCTGAACCTCCTGTCTTTACCTTCCAAGTGCTGGGATTAGAGGTTTATACCACCACACCTGGTTCATAGAGTGCTGGGAATCAGACCCAGTATATTAGTGAAGCACAGCTCAGAAGAATGGTATTATATTAAAAGAGGATTTGTAGGCATCTGTATTTGAGTCACTTAGCAAGTCCCCTTTTCCAGAGTACATGAAACAGTGTTTTACATTTACAAACAGAGTGTTTGTCACACCACACATACGAAGCTGCCTAGATAACAGACTTTACTTCATGTCATTTCTGTTTTTTTTGTTTTGTTTTGTTTTGTTTGTTTCTTTCTTGAGGTAGCCCAAGCTCAGCTGAAACTCACTCTGTAGTCCAAGTCTGGTCTTGAACTTGAGGAGGATCCCAGGGATCCTTCTGCCTTTGCCTCCTGAGGGCTGGGATTAAAGATGTGCACCATCATGACCAGCTCATTTCTGTATTCTTACACACTCTATCCCACGGACAGAGCACAAAGGTAATAGGTTGGATTCTTATTGTTCAATTCTGTGAAAAATGTAGAATTGCAGCTTTTTGTGGCTTATTATTTATATGACTTTTTAATGAGCTAGGATGTTATCTGATAGTTTATCTCCAAGATACAGTTAAATACTGAGATAGGGAAAGATGAAAAAGAAAACTCAGGGAATGTAGCTCAGTTGGTAGTATTCCTGCCTAGCATGCATAAAGCCCTGAGTTCCATCCCCAGCGCTGCATAAGTGGGACATGGTGGCACATGCCTGAAATCCTAACATGTAGTAGGTAGAGGCAGGAGGATCCAAAGTTCAAACTCCTCCTCAACTACCTTGTCAATTGGAGGCCAGCCTTGGCTCCATGAAGCACTTTCTCAAAATAAACACCACCAATGCCACCAAGCTCCCAAGCAACATGTAATAGCACTTCCTGTTACTCCAAGGTTTAATGTAAAGTTCGGAGTTACTATTTCTGATTTTTAGAATAAAAATGCTTTATATATGTATGAAAGTAAATAGGAAAATGTAATAGATTTTTAAATTCTTCTTATTAAAACCTGAAAAAATAAGTTTGGAGTTAGGAAAGAGCGAACAGCCAAAAGGTGAATGGACCCTGGCTTTTAAACTCTGCTTCCTAGTGAAGAGCACATTACTTCTACTCATTTTAGAAAAATTTTCTGATGTGTAGAATGCCTTCATTTTAGATTTCTTAGATACCGTTTTATAAGGAGTCTAAATTTAAAAAAATAGGAATGTAGAGACAATGATTACTTGTGTATTTTTTAAACCTTATTAAACTTAAGCTAATTTTACATAAATTAGAATTTATATTTTTCATGGGTTCAGCTAAATAATACATGCATCCATGCTTATAAGAAAGGACTTGGAGAATAATTGTCCTGTTTAAGTGATTATAGAGGACCATAGCTTTTGCATCATTGCTTTCATGAGGTTTCCCCATGGCCTATTTGGTGGCAGCTTTTAGTTTGGAACAAGGGATCTAGTCATCGTCTTGTCCTTATGGAAACTGTAATTTGCTTTACAACCATCCTCTTTGTGATGTGGTTTTCCAGCAATGCATTGTGGCAGAAAGCTGATATTCTTTATGCCCTTTAAAAAGGTCTCCCAAGGTAGCTAGTTTTTCCTTTGCGCATGCAGTTGAACAACGGAGCCAGCAGATGGTGATCAAGTATAATGAAAACCTACTGGTAGTTGATACTGTTCTATGTGAAAAAGTGTTTCTTTTTTTTAAAAAAAATTAAATGTTTTTTAAATTTATATTTATAAATTGATATTTATATAAAGTATGTATTAAATTTAAATGTATATTTTAGTCTGTGTACTCCAAAATGAAATAGAAACATTTTTGCTTTGTTAAACTCCATATTACATGTAAATGACACTGTATATAGTTCCTGTTCTGGATTGCTGTATTTGGCTGGGAGCCAATCAACATCTTTCTTCTTAGGGAAACTATTTTCTGTTGGCTTAAATGTGGGTAGGATTTCACATAGTGAACCATTCCTAAATAGTACTCATAAAAGTATGTTTATCTAAGAATACCCTTCAGGTTTGGGCAAAGATTGATTTTACAGTAGCAGCAACCAATAGAATTTTCTACGATAGTGGTGGTGATGCTCCTCCTGTAGCTGTGTTCTCTAGTACATTATCTACTACATGATGGTTGACTACGTGGAAAGTAGCAGGAATGAGCCAGGAACCAATTTTATTTTCTCATCAATTTAAGTAGCCACATGCTATTATTGGTCACATTATGGGCACTGTAGTTCCAGATCTTGGTCCTCAGCTGACTATGGAAAAAAGACCTACTAGGCAGAGAGCTGCTGAACTGTTCTGTGTCTAGGTGGGGGAGTCAGGAGGCTGTGATGACTAGAAATTGGATATAAATTGGCTCGGTCACAGGGGAGACTTCTTTTGTGTGCTTCTGTGTACTTCATGGACATTTTTTAAAAAGAAATATTTATTTACTTATTTGAGAGTTAGAGAGAAAGAGGCAGAGAGAATGGGCGCACCAGGGCCTCCAGCCACTGCAAAAGAACTCCAGACACATACACCACCTTGTGCACCTGGCTTCATGTGGGTACTGGGGAATTGAACTGGGGTCCTTCTGCTTTGCAGGCAAATGCCTTAATCACTTAACCATCTTTCCAGCCCGACATCTTTTATTGATGGTCACCCATGGGTAAGTTCTTGTGCTGGTCATTCTGGCTTCAAAGGCTCCCTCTATAACAAAGAAGAAACTTAATCTTTTTCATCTATTTGTGTAGGGCACTTAGGATGGACTAAATCTGAATAATTTGATATCTGAGATGCTTTTTAATCTCTTAACCTTGGCCTCTGGATGTCACTCTGATGTAAAATTGAGAAGTAAGAACTCAGTATTCACATCAGAAGGCTACTTTGCTCCTAATGTGCTAATTCAATATCAGTCTTAGGTATTTACCAAGACCAGGCCATTTGGCAGCAGTTTGTAACCGCCATACAATAGCTATGAAAAAAATGTCCCTGAGCCATCTTTTCAATCTTTTTTTCCCATGAAGTCAAATTTTTGACAAATTTAATCTTTTTTTCTTTTTTTCAATGAGCAAAGCTTTATAATTGAATCCTTTTTTTCCACAAGCATGTTCCTTGTTTGTTACATATTGAATAAAATTGATTTTTCTCTTAACAGTGAAAAAGATAACAATAAACTTACACATATACTATAAAATTTAATTTTAAAGGAATTAAAATGCTGAGTATTGATTTTAATGACACAGTTAAATAAACATAGTTTGTATTTGTAAGGTTTTAAATTAACTGTGTTAAAGTTGGCAATAGAAAATAAGAAGTTTTAAATTGCTTATAAATACAATTTATGTTCTGATTTTGTTAATAGTCTCAATTTAAAAATTTTCCAGTTTTGAAAAATTAAAATAATTATGTATGAATCATTGGTAATTACATTTTATTATTTGCTGCTTTACTGTTATTACATTTTTTGCTATTTACTTTTGTGTTTTAATAGCAAATATCTAGCAGCATATCCAAGGAAGACTGTTTTGTACATGGTATATAACAATATTAATCTGCTATTCAGGTGAATGTAAAATCAAAAGTTAGTACTTATTTTAGCTATTTGATTACTTGTAATTTTAACATATTATATGACTTTTACAACAGTGACATATACCATATATTTAACAAATGTGTAAAATGTGCATGTACTGAAAGTTTAAAGAACATTGACAAATAACCTCTGCGCCCTTCAACCCTCAGTACCTTCTAACCCTTCTCTGCGAGGAACCCTCTGTGCTGTTTCCATGTTAATCCTTTCTTTGCTTATTTCTCAACTTTCTTTTTTTCTTACCTGTCCCCCACCTCCTTATTGTTCTTCGCTTCTCATACTGTGCATATTGAGATTTGTTTATTCATAATATTCAGATTCATCATCTTAATAAATATAGCTCTAATTTATTTTTGTCTTGTAGTAAACTTTTAAAACCTAAGTATGACAAATATACAGCAGAGCACACAAAGTATAATAATATCTGATCAGCAAAACAAATTACATTATAAAGTTTGATGGTTTTATAATATGAAAATATCCATAAAAATCACCTTACAGATCAAGCTACAGACTCAAATCCCTACCTCTTGTTTCTAGTCACCCAGATACCTTTCTGTATTATTTCAGTATCAATTAGTTTTAACTGATTTTTATGCTTAAAGTATGTTTACTTTAGTAACATCATT
This sequence comes from Zapus hudsonius, assembly GCA_004024765.1. Taxonomy (NCBI): domain Eukaryota; kingdom Metazoa; phylum Chordata; class Mammalia; order Rodentia; family Dipodidae; genus Zapus; species Zapus hudsonius. The sequence goes on from PVHP010016583.1 coordinate 6,666, forward strand.
TCATGGGAGTCATCTATGTTGTTGCATTTAGAAATAAATTTTTTGGTGTGTGTATGTATGTGCAAGTTAATGTATATAACTGTAGGCATGCAGTGCCACAGTGCACATGTGGAGGCCAGAGGACTTTTGGGTGTCAGTCCTTGTCTTCCATCTTACTTGAGGCAAGGTCTCTCATTCACTGCTGTTTACCATGATAGCTGGCCCAATAGCTTTCAAATGATTCTCCAATTTCTACCTCCTTAGGTGCTCACTGGGATTGCAGATGCTAGTGCTACAATGTCTGATTCTTTGTGGGTGTGGGGATCCAAATTCAGGTACTCAGGCTTGAATTGTAAGTACTTTACCCATTAAGCCATCTCTCCAACCCAGAAATAGCTTTGATTTACCATGTGAGTGAATCACACTTTGTATATATGATACACACACTTATATGTATGTATATACATATATTCATTCTATTGTTGTTAGACTTTTGGTGCTGGGGATTAAACCCAGACCCTTATATATGCTAGGCATGTGCTTTACCATTGAGCTATCCCTCTAGAAGCTATAGGAATTCTTTACAATTTCCTTGTAGTATAATTTTTTCTTTTTTTTTTCTTGAGTAGATATTAGGATGTAGCTTGTGTTTTATGTGCAATTTTAACTTCAAAATTATTAAATTATTTTTCAGTGGCATTTTATATAAGTATCCTCCTGTCCTTAGATTCTTATAACCCTTGGTGTTTTCAGTGGTTTGATTTTTATCCATTTTAAAGGTCACGTAGTGATGCCTCATTGTGGTTTTCATTTGCATCCTTTGATGGATAATGATAGCATCTTCTCATGTGCTTGTTGGATGTCATTGGGTGATTTTGGTGCTAATGATTGAACCTAGGCCCTTATATGTATTGCATAAAGTAATGTTGGTGATATAATTTCTCAAAAACATTGTAGACATTCTGTGCATTTCTTTTGGTTTTACTCTATTAGATAGAAGCCACATCCAGGCTCTGAGAGGTATGTCACTTTTACCTTGAACTGTATCTGAGAGGACTTGAGAAAAAAATAATCAGAAAGCTTTCTGGAGGCCCTACTGGTTGATTGAGGGGCTCTGTGAGGCATCCCATTAATCTGTTTAAAGGGCTCTGTGTATGAATGCATAGTGCCACTTGATGCGCCTCCGGTATTTTCAATCTTACCAAAAGGTTTTACACTTACACCTTTGGCTTTATTTCTAGGTGCTGCTCAAATCTTGCTTAAGTGGCATTTCTTCTTTTTTTTTAAAAAAAAACTTTTATTTATTTTAAAAAAATATTTTATTTATTCATTTTCAAGCAGAGAGATACAGAGAGAGAGAGAGATACAGAAAGAGAAATACAGAGAGCCCACAAGGGCCACCACCTTGTGGGTCTGGCTTATGTGGGTACTGGGGAATTGAACTCAGGGCCTTAGGCACTAGAGGCAAGTGCCTTAATCGCTGAGCCATTTCTCCAGCCCTTATGTGACATTTTTTAATTCAGTGTCTTTTTCCATCTAGAGAGTGGATTCAGTGTCAGAAGAAATAGAAAATGAAATAGAAGTAGAAGTTGATGCAACAGAGAATGGTAGAGAAAAGTCTGTTGAAAGTAGCCTTGATATTTTTTTTGAAAAGGGAAATAAAATAAATTCTAATTAGACTGATCAAATAAAAAAGAGAAACATGAAAATATGACAAATGAGAAAACTTTTAATGTTGTAATTTTGTTTCATAACTACTATTAACATTTTTTTATGTGTGAGAACATATATGTGCAGGTTCATGTGTGTAGGCTAGAGGCTGATGTTGGGGGGCGTCTTCCTCAATTGCTTCTACCTTTTAATTTTTATTTATTTTTTTAAAGATAGATCTCATGTTGAACTTGGGGATAGACTAGCTAGATTAGCCAGCAAGCTTCAGGGATCCTCCTGTTTCAACTACTCTAGCACTGGGTATGTATACAGGTGTGCACTCCTCATCCCCGGATTTTATGTGGATGATGAAGATCTGAACTCAAGTCCTTGTGCTTGTACAGCAAGCTCTTTATCAACCCACTCATCTCCCCAGCCCTTCTACTTTTAATTTTATTGGGTAGAAAGATAGTTGCATTACATAGTTATAAATATACATGTTAACACAATGTAGGTGATGTGCAGTGAGGGGAGAGCTGGAGCTTTAAGAGAGTAGATTTTGTGAATGTGACTGAAGTTCAAAATAGATTGTTACAGCTTTAGGATTTTTAGATTTTCATCTCTGGTATTCACAAAGAATATCTATAGAATGTAAACAAAAGAGAAGAATGAAATAATAATGTATCACTAAAACAATCCACTAAACAGAAAGGAAGGCAGTAAAGAAGGAAATGAGGATGGATGAAGGGTTGAGACGTGCTGCAGTTTCCAGCCCCAAAGTCCTTCCCTACAAGCAGTTACCTTAAATGTAAATGGATTAAACTCTCCCAATCAAAAGACATCATTCGGTAGAATCGATCAAATAACTGGATCCAATGCGTGCTATCTACAAAAGACTTTATTTCTAAGGATGTGCATAATTGAAAGGGAAAAGGATGAAAGATGATTTAGCATACAAATAGTAAAAGTAATAATAAAAGAAAGTAGGGCTGACTATACTAATATCAGTCACAGTGGACTGTATGGCAAAATAACTTGTAAGAGAAAATGAAGAACATTATGAGTGAGTACATTCATTAAGATATAATACTTAAAAACATATACATCAGACATCAGAACTCCTAAATAGATAAGTGAGCACTATAGAATTGAAGGAAGAAATACAAAATTATTCGTTGAGTTTAGTGCCCCACTTTCAAAAATAGAATAATGAGGAGCTGAGGAGATGGCCTAGTGATTCAAGGTGCTTACTTGCAAGCTTGCTGCCCTGAGTTCCATTCTCTTCAGCACCGTGGTAAAGCCAGGCACAAAGTGGTGTGTGCATCTTCACCCCAGTGTGCCTACAGTGATGGGAGGCAGAGTCAGGAAAATCTGGAAGCTCATAAGTAGGAGTGGCAAAGCCATGAGAGAGATCCTGTCTCAAAAGAAAGTGGAAGGAGAGGAGAAACACCTGGAGGTTGTCCTCTGACCTCCACACATGTGCTGTGGTATACATATGCCTCCCCCCACCACATACACACAAATAAAGAAGTGTTCCAACAAAGAACAAGACCAAGTGTTCTCACTGCTGAATCCTACCTAACACTTAAAAACGAGTGAACAGCACTCTTTCCTCAAACTTTTCTAAGTAACCGAAGATGAGGAACACTCATGTTCATCATGTGAGGCCAATCACAGCAAAGCCACATGTGGACACTGCAGCAGAGTAATGGATCATAGCTTGAAACACAGAAAGCCACAGATTTTTGAAAGGCATCATACTTGCTTCATTTGAAAGCAAGTTCAGACTGCAAAACAGGTTCTCAAATTCCTACAGACAGGCAGCAGGTTGAGAACACCAACTATATAGCCCAAGGCAAATTATTTCTTACTGTAAAATGTCACTTTGAGAAAAAAGTCAGCATCCAGAAGCAAGCAGGCACAAGCCCCTCCCACAGGCAGCACTAAGCCTAATCAAGACCAGGTACCTACTGGCCTGGCAGGGTTTTAGATTGCCATGGATCCTGTCCTATGCCTCCTACCTTGTCTGTTTTGTGACTGGGAAAGCTCACTGGGATTTCCCAGGGGCCTCTTCTCACCACTCTTGTTGGCTGGGCAGGGCAGAAAAGCATCTTCCTTTAATACATAACTTTTCAGATTGAAGGAGCCACACAGCGGAAGCCTCAGCCACACTGGTACCCGATTTCCATTGAATTTATTGAAGTATAATTTATGTCCAATAAAACTGTGCTGATTTAAAATGTAGTTTGATGAGTTTTAATGAAAGTGTACTCCTTTGTAACCCCCACCGGAAGATCATCTCCATCACATGTCCTTGCCTGTGTTATAGTCTACTTGCTTAGGCAAATGTCATATTCACACATTTCTTTGAGACAGATTTTCTGTTTTGTTCCAGCAATCAGGATGTTATGTACATATGAGAAGAATCTCAAGATTCTTAGAAGGTTCACATCTCCCTCAGAGAGTGCTTATACTCAGAAGCCTTGATATTTCTTAGTTGTGAGGTACTGCTCAGACTCTGAGTTCTTTCTGTTTTCTTTTTTTAAGTCAGCTTCTTATGTAGACCAGGCTGGGCTCAAACTCACTATGTAGACAAGGCTGGCCTGAACTCCTGATCCTCTTGCCTCCATTTCTCAAGTGCTGGGGTTCCAGGTTTGTGCCACGAAGCCCGAGTTCTTTTCTGAGGTCTTCATAAAGGGCTTTATGTATTAATCCTTGAGATTTTGACTTGGAATTCATATTTTATTGGTAAAACTTTGGATGTGCTCTTTGTTTTCAGATGATTTTTTTGCTGTCAGGGTCCTTTGCTGGCATGTGAAGCTGAGAGTGAAAAATAATTTGTTTTTCAACTCTTCCAGTACTGTGTTGGAAATATGTCTTTAAGCAAGTTCCTGCTTGAAATTGGAACCTTCCTTTCTCATTTCATTTCTATTTCTACCTTTTTACTCTCAGCTAAAATAAACTAGTTGGCATTTCAGTATTTTACCTGGAATTCTCTTTAGCCAATTTTTATACAAATTCATTAAATATATTTTCTATTTTCCACATTACCACAGGTGACACATGCCAAACTTTCCATCTCCACACAATATCGGTTGCCTTTTTGTTCAGCTTCAAATAACATTTTCCTCCATTTCTCCCAAGTTTCTTCCCAGTGTCTCCGAGGTCCTTGCAGTTTCTGCCAGCTGTCTCTTCTAAACACTGGTGCTCTGGTTTAGGGTTTAGCTCCTTAGCATCTTCTAGGAACCATTTCATTTTATTGATTTATTACTGTTTAACAGTTCATCTTAGCAATTAAAAGGACAATTTTTTTTTTTTTTTTTTAATTTTTTGTCTAAGAGTTGGCTGGATTCTGGGGCCATTCTCCTTATTTTGATTTGGCCTGCAGTCATTTTGGGACTTGAGAGTGCTGTAATGTTGAAGATTATTTACTCAAACTCACTCATACTCCTGACATCTTGGTACAGACTGGGTTTAACCCAGGGTTGGAGCTCTCTTTCTCTCATTATAGTGTCAGAATTTTCCTTCATCATGTGGCCTTTCCACATTGCCTCTGCATGTGGTCTCTCCTCTCCAGTAGGGTGGCCAGACTTCTTGTATGGTTGCACAGTGTATCCAGATGTGTAAAAGAGATAGCTTCCAAGCCACCTTAAGGTTTAGAATTGGAATTGGCTGCATTTTATGAAGTAAAATCCCATCTTGGAATATTGCTTACTACATGACCCTCACAGACAATAAGAACAGAACAACTCAGTATAAGTATATACTGGCTTAGGCCATGGCCTTGAGTCTCTCTCTCTGTTTTGTCCTTAATCCAAGGATGAAGCTTTGTATCAGCAGTGGTCACCACCTCTTATTTTTATACTTGTTTTTTAGAGTAGGAAACTCCATCCTAGCCTCTGGTTTCGTGGTGACTTTAACTTTGCTCCCCGCTTACCTCCCAGTAGTTTTTAGTTGTTTCTGGAACCAGAGCCAGCCAGATCTTCAGGTTCCATCCTTTTCATAGAATTGCATTTTTCTTTTACTCTTGGGTCTTGGATTTCACAGTTTTAAATCTGAAGCACGAGTTAAATATGAAGGTTGGTTTTTACGGATGTTTTAAATGCATTTTTGAATGACTTTTTAGCACTATGATTTGATTGTTTCATTTTCATTTTTCTTCTGCCTTCTAGAAGTAATATTATCTCATTGTTGAATCATATTAAAATTTTGATAATATATTACTTTGGTAGTATAGACATTTTAACAGTATTGATTTTCCAGTCCATGAACATGGAATGCTTTTTTATTTACTTGTATCTTCTTCAATGCCTTCGCTTCCCTTTCCCTTCTCTTCCCTTCCCTTTCCCCTCCTCCTTCCCTTTCTTCTCTCTTCCCCTCCCCTCCCCTTCCCTATCTCTTTTCCCCCCACTCTCTCTTCTGGGTTTTCTGTATCCTATGCTGGTCTTGAATTTACTAAGTAATAGAGGGTGACCTTGAACTCATAATCTTCTTTCCTTCTTCCAAGTGTTGGAATTACCACACCACAGTTGGCCTATCAATACGTTTTCTTGATGTATTTTTCAGCTAGTTTATTGTTGGTTCATGTAAATATATTGGTTTTTGTATTACTGGTTTTGTATTCTGAAACTACTGAGTTTATTTATTCATCCTGTCAATAGTCCCACAGTTGTTAAGATTTTCTACATATGGCTCATGCCATCTATCAATTGACAGTTCTGCTCCTTCCTGATTTGGTTGTTGTTAACTTTGACTAGAACTTCTAATTTCTATGATGAAAGAAATGGTGAGAGTGAGTGTCGTAGTCAGCCACACGCCGCTGGGATGAATCTCCAAACCACGCACGATTTGGGGAGGAAAATTTATTGAACAGATCCAGGGGAAGAAGTTAAGGGAAAGCTGGCCCCCTTTCACAGAAGCAAGCAGAGACAGACAGAAGCCCAGCACCAGCACCACAAGCAAACACACTGTAACACACTGATTCACATAATGCAGAACTCCAGGTCAGGGTTTCAGCTCTTCTTTTGCATATCTATCCTTACTATTTTACATCCAAATTAGAAAGGGTCAGTCCCCAGGAGGCTAGGCCAAAGTGGTACTTCCTCTAGCCAGAAGCCTGGAGACAATTAATAATTTTAATAAATCCTTAATTCTTTTGGGGGACATTATTTAAACTACCACAGTGAGCATCCATTTATTGTTTCTGATATTACAGGAAAAGCCTTTAGCTTTTCACTGCTGAATGTTGTTTTTGTCACAGGCTTATCATTTATGGTCTTTATTTATTTTGAGTTAAGGTTCTTCTATGACTAATTCACTGAGTTTTATCATGAAAGATTATTGAATTTTGTCAGTCATCCTTTCTGCATTTTTTGACATACTTGCAGACCTTTGTCTTTTATTCTGTTAAGGTGGCCTCTTACACTTATTATTTAGTCTATGGTTTACCACCTTGGCATCATGGAGATAAATTCCACTTGATCGTGATGAATTATCTATTAATATGTTGTTGAATTCTGTTAGCTAGCATTTTTGCTAAGGATTTTTGCATGTATTTTCATCAAGGATATTTGCTTGTCATTTTTTCCTTGTAAGTGTCATTGTCATTGTCTCACTTTGGCATTAGGGTCTTTGAAAATGAATCTTCATTTTCATCTTCAATTTTGTGTATGAATTTAAGGAAGATTCAAGATGATGCTTCTTTAAGTATTAGGCAGGATTCACCAGTGAAACTACTTGCTCTTTGCTGGGAAGACTTTTTAGAGTGAGAGAGAGAGAAAGAGAGAGAGAGAGAGAGAGAGAGAGAGAGAGAGAGAGAGAGAGAGAGAGAGAGCATGTGGAGGCCACAGACAACCTCTGAAGTTGTTCCTCAGGAATACCATTGACATTGTTTTGAGATAGGGTCTCTCATTGGCTTGGAACTCACCAAGTAGGCTAGACTGGCTGACCAGCAAGCCCCAGGGATCTACCTCTCTCCAACTTCCCAACACTGGGATTACAAGTGTGAGCCACCATGCCAGACATTTTTGTTTAGTAATTTCTGGGGATTCAGTTCAGTCCTCATGTTTGCAAGGTAAAGACTTTACTGACTGAAAGCTATCTCCCCAGTTTTTGTTGAGATTTTTTTTAAATTGACTTCATTTCCTTTGCTAGTTATTGATTTGTACATATTTCTTTCTCCTTCCCTTCATCCCTCCCTTCCTCATTTTTGAGATAGAGCCTTGCTATTTAGCCTGCATTGGCCTCTAACTTGCTCTGTAGCCCAGGATGGCCTCAAACTTGTGATCCTCTGCCTCAGCCTTTCAGTGCTGGGATTTCAGACATGTGTCATCACCACACCTGGTTTTCTGTTTATTAATGGTTCAGAATTTATAATGTGTATTTCAAAGATTTTTTTCAGTTTATCTAGGATATCTAATATGATGGCATATTATTACTTACAGTATTCTCTGAAGATCCTTTATATTTCTGCTAAACTGACTGTAAACTTTTGTTTCTGAGTCTGTTTGAGCTATCTCACTTTTCTTCTTAGTCCTTATAACTAAAAGATTTTCAATTTTGTTGATCTTTTCAGAAGTCAGTTATTGGTTTCAGTGATTTTTCTCTAGTCCTTATTTTGTTTATGCCTTAATCTTTATATTTTTATCACATCTAGTGTTGGATTAAGTTGGTCTTTTTTCTAATTTCTTAAGGTGTAAATTTATGTTGATTTGAGATTTTTTTCTTTTGAAACCCAAGCTGTTACAGCTATAATGTTTCCTGTTAGCATTCCTTTCATTTAATCCTGTACATTTTGTTATATTGTATTTTATTTTAATTTATTTCAAAGTATTTTCCAAATTTCTTTATTTTTTTGATCCATTAGTTGTTTAATGTGTGTTGTTTAATTTTCACATATTTGTGGATTTAGCATTGCCATTTTGTGAATTTCTTTCTGACTGGTTTATAGTTCCTTTGTTAATTTCTTCTTCTCTTGTCTGTCTTTGTGATTTGATTGTTTTTGGTTGTTGTGGTATGCTTTGATTCTTTATATTTTCTGTATTTACTACATTAAAATTGTATTTCCATATGACTTACATAAATCATACTTTAGTTATACTAGAGGAATCCCTCTCAGTCATAGTTTCACTTTTCCACAGTTTCAGTTACTAACAGTAAACTGTTGTCTGAAAATATTTAATGGAAAATTTCAGAAATATTTCGAGATAGGGTCTTTCAATGAACTGATTCACCTAGACTAGTAGGCCAGCAAGCCCTACTTCCCCAGCGCTGGGATTTCAGGCACACGCTGTCATGCCTGGGTTTAACATGGGCATTGTGGATCAGAACTCAGATGCTGTCTGTGCCGTTTCCCCAGCCCCTACATGCAATGATTTAAATTTTCATTTTGCTCACATATAATTTTTCTAAGCTTATTGAGTATTTTGATGATAGTTATTTTTCATTCTGTACAGCTGATTTTTTTGAGAGAGATTCTTGTTCTATAGTGCAGACTGGCCTAGAATTCAGCATTCCTCCTTGCCTCAGCCTATCATGTACCAGTAATATTGGCACAAGTCTTTCTTAGACCTCCATTTCTTCAGGGCTAGATTTGGATTTGGGGAGATTTCTTTTGTTCCTCTGTTTGGGTTCTAGTACATATTCCTGGGCACTTAGTGTTGGTTTATGTGTATTTGATAAATATCCCCTCTTTTGGTCTTTGTGAACTAACACTTTGTAGAACAGAAGACCCTTAAGAATCAGCTGGAGGAGAGATTCTGGGGCCTTCTCAAACCTGGTTCTGGGGATGTGTCTTCTTTGGCCTTTCATGCCTAAATTCCTAAGGAGAGGTTCCTTAGTAGCATGTACTCTCTTGTTTCCACTGATATTTCCTATGCTCTGGGGTTTCTAGAGCCGCAACATCCTGGTGCAGCTTCTTGTTTTTAATCTATCCCTGTGCAAGTACCTGTGCTTCCTTCTGTCATGATGTCAGAATGGGTAGAATAAATAAATCCCTTGGGGAGCCCCATCCCTGAGGTTTGATTATTGGACATATACTTGTCTTTTCCTTCCCAAGGAGGAACTGCAGGCTGTCAGGTTTCTCAATCATGCTACACTGAGCCAAAGAGAGGGACTCTGGCTCCGAGGGCATACTAATGCAAATTTTAGTGGGTCCCTTGCATCCAGTCTCCCAGAATCCTTCTTCAGTGGTCATGATTTTAGGTGGATGTTCCAGCTCCTTCTCTCCCTGGGTAGAAACTTGGATTTTGGACATTTTACTTGTGAATTCTGTGCTAGTATTTGGAGTCATCATGGATACTTGGAGTTTTAAAAGGGAAAATATGTGGTTCCTCTAGTTTTAGTGCTCAATAATAGTAAAAAGGCTGCCTGGGAGTTTTACTGTGGTATTGATTGTTTTTCTTTCTGTTAGTTTTGGCGGTCTGAAATTAATACAACCAGACATCCTCTTTTCTAATTGGCACATGCACTGCTCCATCATGCGCTCCCCAGGATCCTGTTCCGAGTACCTGTCATAGACTGTACATGCATCAGGATGTGGTATCTGTGTGGCAGGCAACTCTTGTTATTCACAAAGAGGCTTTTAGGTTGATTTTCGCCCACTGCTGTTGCACTATTCCCTTTGACCACTAACTCCATCATTCTCCATTTGAGACTGTCTTTGTACATACTTAAGAGTTCAAGTTAATTGTATTTCCAGATGAAGACAGATTCATGGCATGAAATGAAATTTTTGTGTTTACTATCCTGTTATTCTTGTACCAGGCAGATTTTAGAAAGGGTACGGATCTCTTCCTTTGCTTGGATGCCTTGTTGCCTTCCCAGAAATCAGCTTCTACCATGCTGTGCTTCCTTGGTCTTCACCTGAGGGTGTTTTAGGGGCTTTGGGCCTGCTGAATTGAAGGCCAAGCTATTCAATTCGTATTGTAATACATCTGGAGGCTAAGAGACTGGTTGGGCCTGGGCTTGTAGATTTTGTCGTAGTATATTGGGTTACCCAGGAAAAGCAGATAAAGCAGATGCACTGAGAATAATTGAGGCTAAATACAGACCCCTAGGATCACAGCCTGTGTAGGGTGGGGAGAGGGAGAAGCTGCTGAAGGTTAGTGTGAAGGGTATTTCTGAAGGGTAAGTGATCACCAAGGAAGAATGGTTCTCTGGAGCCAGTGTAAGTAGCATCCTTAACACAGCCTTTAGTAACTTAGTGAGAGCATTTAAGGTACAGACATATCATGATTCACGTGCTTGAGTGTCTAGGGGGCCACTTAATGTGAATTAAGTACATTGCTTTATGTATGCACCTTGTGAAATGACTAGATAAATGTTTCAGGCCTCCTTTTATTAATATTTTCTATGAGAAGAATTACTTAGCATATTAAACAATTTTTCAAATTTTGAATATAACTCTTTTCATGTTGCTTAATTAATTCTAAAGAAGAATAGGCCACTAGTTGGTATATCAGATTGCTTCTCCCAGTATACTAGTTTTAAATGCTTTCATCATTTTAAGCCATAATGATCCTCAACATGTTACTTTGTCTATGTTTCTCATTAGCTTTGATATCTGGGATACTGTAAAACATCAGTAGCTGTCTTTAAAACAGATTGCCTAGACATTCTATATTGCTTAATAACCAATACAAGGAATATTATTTTATCAGTATTACTACCAAAACCCACATTATTTTCAATATTGTCTTTTTGAGCTAGTAGATTATCTTTTGGGTATTTTAATAGTGGCTTACAGTTTCTGAAGGAATCCTGAAATGGTTTCATAATTAATTATACATAGATTGCCTTGCTTATGTGAGATAAATTCTAAGAAACTAGATAGTACTCAACCCTACATGTACTATTTTATTTTCTCCCCTTAGCCAAACACAAATGACAAAGTTTAATTTATGAATTAGCCATAGCAAGGTAATTACAGTAACATCTAATAAAACAGAACGATTATAGCAATATGTTGTAATAAAATTATGAATTGTTTATTTATGGAATTCTCTGTCTAGTATTTTCAGACTGAATTTGATTGGGGTAATTATATATGTTGAAAACAAGACTTTGGTGGGTGGTTTATGCCATAGTGATCTGTTTCTATTTAATGTGTATTGAGGCAGCTGGTTAGGGCATAGGTATTCATAATTATGACACTTTCAACAGGTAAGAGAAACTCTGGGCTAAAGTAGTATATTTGAGAATGGCATTTTATGTCATATTTTATAGTATAGAAGAGTCTTCAATTAAATCTATTTAAAATGATTTCCTACTTCTGGGCTTGATTATCATTTTACCCAATTTAACATGGTATATTTTTTAATCAAAGGCTTGGATGTTCTGTGTTTTCTAACCTGGTTTCAAATTCATTGAAATGTTAAGCTATGAGGAAGTTTTGTTATTTTGTATATGTTAAAGTTTCATCTTGAGTATAACAAAATGTAACCTTAAGACAATGATTTCTCTCAGAATATATCTTTTATTGTCTCTCTATAAGTAGGAAAAAGGGAGAGGAGCAGAAATGATTCAACAGTGTATAGTTTATGATTGTCTCACTTGAGCATAGTATTTGTTTGTAAGCAGGTTTGTGGTATTTATGTGACTACTTAGGTAAAGGAAATAAAATGTGAGTAGTACAAATGGTTATTTGTATGAATTTTTCTGATAGTGAATCATGATGACTAATATAAACTATTATCTCATGGGTAATCCTAGATTTGGATAGTCTCTGTCCTCCGAATTCTCCAGATTTTGATTATTCCTCTTTTGGTTTCTTAGTAGAAAAGAGTGCACTGAGACACTCCGGTTGAGATCAGAGTCCAGGAGTCCAACTAACAGAGAAGATGGACAGCACATTACTCCAAAGATTTGTGTAAGATTAGGGTTTACTTTTTTTGTTTTTGTATGCTGTTTTAAAATAATTCCATGAAGTTTTGGTTGCATATTGTCAAAGTTCCAACTAGTGCTTAAAAACATTGACTGGATTATGAAGGTTTTAGTGACTATCTTGATATCAAAGATAGTGGTGTATTTCCACTGTTCAGTGGTTCTGAAGTATGCTGGTCCATTCAGTTTTGAAATATCTTGTTTTTTAGTTATTTTTTTCCTTTTACTCAATGTACTGATCAAATTATTAGATGCCAGTTATTTTAAAATTAAGAATAAACTGAGATTAATTTAGTGAATTAGGGAACACTTTTTTTTTTTATAAAGGTAACCTGTTTATACTTTCAGATACGAATGCCTCGCTTGCATGGATGTGTTTAACATAGGTTGGTTTCAACAAGCTTTGTAAAGAGCAGAAGTATATTTGCCTACAGTCTTTATTGTTAACTCTACTGTCCCAGGGTATTTGACTTTTACAAGGGAGATATCTTGTGTAACAGATGACTATTTTAGCATGAATTGCTTACACATGACTCATTTTTTACAATGGTGATTTGGACTAAAATAAAATTGATTATAAAGGACACTTGTGATTTACAAGTATCAATCAATTTATTTACCCAAGATACACAAGGCAGGTACCTGTTCATATTTATGATGTTTTTGCTCACCAAGAAAACATAGCAACAACAAGGAATGGGCTGGAGTGGCTTGGTGCATAAAGTACTTACAAGGAATGGGCTGGAGTGGCTTGGTGCATAAAGTACTTACCAGGCAAGCCCAAGTACCCAGATTTGGAACCCCAGTACCCCTGTAAAAAACCAGATACTTTGGTATTTGTAATCGTAGTCACACCAATAGACCAGAAAGGAGGCAGAAAACACTTTTCTCCTCCTCACTGCTTTTCAGCTTAAATAACCATAGGTAAATATGTGTAGGTTTTTTAAATATAATGAGCCTTTCTAAAAACATAAAAATGTGTATCAACAAAACTTTTAAAAATATTTTATTTATTAATTTTTAAAGCAGAGAGATAGAGAGAGAGCACCAGGGCCACCACCTTGTGGGTCTGGCTTATGTGGGTACTGGGGAATTGAACCAGGGGCCTTAGGCACTGGAGGCAAGTGACTTAACCGCTGAGCCATCTCTCCAGCCCAAACTTTTTTTTTCAGGAAAACTTTATTACACAGATAAATAAATTTCTGAATTTTAGAGCCCTAAGATCATTGTTCATTTCTGGACACAGATCTTTTGTTGTTTTTAGTTAATTAATTGTATTCTGCTTGATAAATGTGTAATGTAATAAATTATGCAAGAAAAAAACATGGAATTTTTACTTTTAAAAAAGTAAAGATTCACCATAATTGTGTTTTCATGATGGGAATCCAAAGCTTAGTTCTCCTTTTATTCAGTGTATGAGTGAGAATTAATTTAAGAACAAAGAGCTTCTTGGACATCAACATAAAACTTTCCTGTTAACTAATTTTAAGGAGAGTAAATAATTCATCTTTTCAAGTATTCCCCCTGCCCCTTTCAAGCTTCTGTGGTATACCACAATTAAAACTTTTTGTAAAAGAACTTAAAGGGAAGAGTCTGGATTAATTTTCTAAATATTCTTTTGATTTTTTTTTTTTTTTGGAAATCTAGTTACTTTGTGAATATATTGTTAAGGCATCTCTTAGCCCTCAGCAGCTGTAATAAACAGTCATTAGTTAGACTGGAGAGCGCTAGTTTAGATGTAACATAATCCTTTCCTCCGAGGGCAATATAGCATTACCAAGTAAGTGCACAAAACTCTCATTACTCAGAATGACATATATTTTGTCTTTTTTTATTGTTCCTTCTGTTTTCCCTTTCTTCTTTACCTCCTTCCCCCTTTTTTCCTCCCACTGTTTCCTCTTTTATTTCTTTCCTCCTTTCCTTCCTATCTGTTGTTTTCATTTCAGGAAGTTCATTCACAAAAGTCTCCTGTTTCTTTGGATGACAGTGACATCGAAGCTCGCCTTAACAGTTGGAATCTTGGGGTAAACTAGTGTTTTGTTTTTTTTTTTTTAATATGGCAGAATCATATAGTATGTAGAAACCATTTGAATGTATTTAATCTATTCAGTGAACATTGGGCATTAAACATTTACTAGTCGGATGGCCTTGAAAGGTCTTTAGGTGTGGGAAAGAGAAATAGCATTCCAAAGAAATATACAGCATTCCTTGTTCTTGGTAAGTTAACCTTCTTGTTGAAATAAGATGCATACAATAAATATCATTAAATACCAATTGGAGATGCAGTATCATGCAATATCAAAATAAGTTACATGGAAAGGAGAGTACAGTCATGCGTTACTTAATAACAGGAGTCCATTCTAAGAAACAAGTCATTAGGTAATCGCCTTGTGTTAACATCATAAACTGTGTGTGCACATACCTAGATAGGATAGGTTAATTTAATCAAGACATGAGATGTGTGAGTATACTACTGGCCCTACATTCTCCCTCCCTCCCACTTTCTACTCTTCCCTTCTTCCCTGTTTTGGTAAAATGGAGATCAAAACAGTATGGTCCCTATGACATCACTGGGCAATGGAGATTCTTCATCTTGATTTTAATCTTTTTAAAAATACCTCTATTATGAATAAGTGTTAGGCCCCAGCCATAAACTATGTTTTAGAATATGGAATAAAGCCGGGCGTGGTGGAACACGCCTTTAATCCCAGCACGCCTTTAATCCCAGGAGGCAGAAGTAGTAGCTGATAAGCCTTGATCCTGTTTGTTGAATTCTGTATAGCTGATAAACCTTGATCCTGCTCGCTGAATTCCGTGTAGACCCTGCTGATTGGCTGTAAAACCCTAACCCTAACCCTAAGGAGGCGTACTTTGCTCTGCTGTACTCGGCTGATTGGCTCCTGCCAAAAAGTTTGAATCTTATTGCTTGAGAGAAATAGGCTGAACAATGCAGCCTTGGGTTATAAAAGGGCTTTGGGTGCTGGAATGAAATGAGATTTGCCCAACATTTCTCCCAGTCGCCTGTTTCTGTCCGACTGTCACCTCACCTCTCCCTGATGGAGCCCTTTCTCCTGCTGGCCGGTGAGACTTGGGCTACCAAGATTTTATAAAATTAACAAAATTTAAATAAAGTTAGGACATATTATAAATGCTATCTGATGTTCACTTTTCCTTCCTTCCTTCCTTCCTTCCTTCCTTCCTTCCTTCCTTCCTTCCTTCCTTCCTTCCTTCCTTCCTTCCTGTTCTTTTATCTTCTCTCGTTTCTCTCCCCTCTATTCTCTCCCCTCTCTCTCCTTTCTCTTCTCTCTCTCTTCTCTCTTCTCCCCCTCTCCCTTTCCCCCCTCTTCCCCTCTCTCCTCCTTTTATTTTTTGAGTCAGAGTATCACTCTAGCTCATGTTGAACCTAGAACTCACTCTATAGCTCACAGAGCCTCTCCTTGATATCCACTTTCAAATTTTGTTTTTAAGAACTTTATAAATAAGACAATGAGAGCATTCATTATTTTCTTTTGAATTTATCAAAATTTAAGTATTTTGCTTTTATTGGATAGATAATTTACTCTCAGTGTGTTAATAATATGAGTAGTAGAACAAGAAAACCTCTCACCTGAATGTCCTTCTTCATGTTTGGTTACTTCTTAGGTTCCATTGCAGCTTTGTTACTGTCCACAGGGTTTGCTTGAGTTTCAATGAGCAGCATATCAGTTGTCTATTTCCCACATATTCATCATGGTCTTTCATGAAAGCAATGCATGTTAGCTCGGTAATGTCATGCAGGTTGCACTGGATGTGAGTAGAAGCGGAGAACGGAGACCAGTTCCTCTTCCAGTGTTTATAGTGCAGTGTGTATTAGTGTGGTTGTTGTGGAGACTACAAGGGTAGAAAGGAAAACTCTTTCTTAATGATTGGTTGAAGGACACCTACATTTGCTTCTGAGCCATGGAAATTCTGGAACTCTGTCAGTTAATTGACTGCCAGGTTTGGCAACCTATTTTTATAGTTTACATTTCAGATGGTGGAGTTGGAAGAGACAATATAATTAACTGTAGAACTAAAGCCTAGATCTTCATGAGATTCAAGGGCTGGGGGCATATTTTTGAGTCACACTGTTAGACATGTTGGCATGATGCAAGAACAGCACCACCAGTTAGAGAGGACTGAGAGTACACTGGGCTAGTGGGCGTGGAGCCAGTGAGGATGTCTGGATCATGGAATAAACACAATTAGAAAGTTGGAACTGGATAGGAAATGAAAGTAATGTAGACCTCCTATTAATTTTGGGAGTAAGTATCCTAGTGAAAGAAGAGACAAGTAGACTTGATGAACAGGAAGATAATAAGTCAAAAGAAAGACATTTTCATGTTTGAAGGTGTAGGGGAAGTTGCTGTTGGAGGGAAATCCTTTACCATTGTGGGAGAGGAGCACAGGAAATCTACAAAAGGGCAAATTCCTTTTGCCAGAGAGCAACATCAAAGTGAAAAATAAAACTGTAGAGCTATCCTTTTAAACTTGACTTTGCCCTTAGCCATTTGAAACTTTTGATGTACATTTCTTAGTACTGAGTACTTTTCATGATTGTTTAACTGTTCAGAAGATTAAATCTTTGTAAAACAAAACTAAAATAAAATATCTAAAATATTTTGATGTAATTCCTTAAAATTAGGCTTGCTTGATATTTTGTTTTACTTTTTGTTGTGTTCAATTAATATACTAATAATTAATATTTTAAAATATTGTTTTTATGTACTCATAATGCATATATATTAATTGGTTAAAACTATCTCTTGGCCAGAGTAGCATAATTTTTCAGTTCATTAAAGAGTTTAGGTTTTTGTTTTGATTAGTTTTGTCAGTTCTTTTCTTTCTTCCTCTGAAAAGCAGTTAACAGGTAGAGTTTTTATGCATGTGTGTTCTTCTGTTTGGGGTGCATGTGTGTATGTGTGTGCCTGTGTTTAGGGTGCATGTGTGTATTGTGTGCCTGTGTTTGGGGTGCATGTGTGTATGTGTGTGCCTGTGTTTGGAGTACATATATGTATGCATGTGCCTATGTTTGGGGTGCATGTGTGTATGCATGTGCCTGTATTTGGGGTGTGCTGGAGACCAGAGGACCAGCTTGGGTATCTTCCTGAAGAATGTTGTCCACCTTTGTTCTTGAGACAGGGATCCCCATTACTTTGAACTCACCATTTAGGCTAGACTGGCTGGCCAGTACGACCTAGGATTGCTCCTGTCCCTGTAGCGCTGGGGTTGCCAATGTGAAATTCTGCCCAGAATTTTTACATGGGTTCTGGGAATTGACCTTGGGTTCTCATGCTTGCAAGGCAAGCACTTCAGTAAATCAGCTCAACCAAATATGGTGGCTCAAACCTTTACTCCTAGCACTCAGGAGACTGAAGTAGGAGGATTGCCATGAGTTTGAGGCCAGCCTGGGCTAAGTAAGACCCTGCTTCAAAACAAACACATATACAAACAAATCCCAAACAAAGAAACAAAATGGAAAGAATACCAATTTAGCCACAGTTAATGTCTGTGCTGTAGACTAAGGCTATGTGTTTATGTTGCTGCCGTTACTGTTAGTGTCTTCAGTATGTATTCGATGTCCTAGAATTTGAATTTCCTAGAATTTGTCAAAAATGCATTTTTCTCAAAATATATTCTTTATTTCCCCAGGAATATGTTATTTTTTCTACTAATACATAATTCAAGAAGAGATTTATTTTTAAAAACTAGCAATGAAATTTTTATCCCTCATTTTTTGTTAATCTTTAGCCTTTCAACCTTTAGTTTTTGACACTCTTTTGTTTTCTTAATGTATTTTAAATGTATTTCACAAATGACTTTCTAAGTTCCAAGATGAGTTGTACAGTTTTGCATTAAAATTTTAAAGTGATTTTAAGTATTTTGAGTCTAAAAATGAATAGAATATTTGAAATACTCTTTTTTCCTTCTTAGAAGCACACACTAATTGAATAAAATAATGTTTCATTAAGTCATTTACACACATATATAATGTATTTTAACCATATTGACCTCCTAATTACCCTCTTTTCTCTCCCATCCCTATTCCCTTATTTCATCCTATTTCTAAGGAGTTCACCTTCTATTTTCATGATTTTATTTGCTAGATTCCACATATGAAAGAAAACATCAGTTAGTTTTTTTGAGTTTTGCTTATTTCACCGATCTTCAGTATTTTCCTGAAAATGACACAATTTAAAAACTTATTGACAAATAAAATTCCTTTGTTTGTGTATAGCATATTGTTTTCATCTACCTGCTGATAGACATTTAGGTTATAGCATATCATATTGTGAATAGTGCCACAATAAACATAGATGTACAGGTATTTCTGTGTTTTAGTGACTTAGATTTCTTTATGTATATACCTAAGATAATATGTTAATTCTATTTCAGGAACCTCAATACTAATTTCCATAGTGGTTGCATTTTATAAGGGTTCCTTTACCTGCCACTCTGCAACCTTCACCAGCATTTGTTTCTTGATGATAGCCATTCTGACTAGGTTAAGATGGAATCTCGATGTAGTACACCAGCCTGGATTACTACAGTGAGTTGAAAGATCATCTGACTAAAGTAAAAAGAGGGCTCAGTGGCATTGTGCTTGCTTAGCATGCATAAGACCTCATACTCAGTCCCTCCAAACAAATGAAAAACAACTACAAAAATAAAGAAGCAGATTCAGTGATCATTGTAATTTACATTTCCCTGATGGATAAGAATATTGAACAGTTTTTCATGTATTTATTGGCCTTTTGTCCTAATATTGAGAAGTGTCTATTCAGTTCATTCACACATTGATTAATTGGTTGGATTGTTAGTTCTTTTGTTGTTGAAGTTTTTGAGAGTGATATATGTGCTATTATGCGGATCAAACCCAGGACCTTGTGTATTTTAGGCAAGGACTCTATCACTGAGCTATATGCCAGCCTGTTGAGTTCTTAATATATTATGGACATTGATATGGTATCAGATGGATTGTTGGTAAAGATCTTCTCTCACTCTGCTGTCTCTGCACTCTGGTAATTGGTTCATTTGCTGGGTAGAAGAAGCCTTTTTATTTGATGTAATCCCATATGTCAATTCTTGCTATTTCCTGAATTATTAGTTATACTCAGAAAATAATTGCTTCTGCCTTTATCTGTTTTATAAACTGAAGCTCTTTATTTTATTATGTTTGTAGTACTGAGAATTTAAGTTAGTACCTGATGCATGCTAGGAAAGCACTTTACCATTGAGCTATGTCCTC
This sequence comes from Zapus hudsonius, assembly GCA_004024765.1. Lineage (NCBI taxonomy): Eukaryota > Metazoa > Chordata > Mammalia > Rodentia > Dipodidae > Zapus > Zapus hudsonius. Next base: position 26,443 of record PVHP010016583.1, read on the forward strand.
TATGCTTCTATCTTAAAATGTTTTCCCTCAGAATTCTTCTGGTTTTTTTCAGAGTTTCAAATCTTACGTTAAGGTCTTTGAGCCAATTGGTTTTTGTACAGGGTGAGAAATAGGGATCTAGTTTCATCCTAGTATATGTGGATAACTAGTTTTCTCAGCACCATTTATTGAAGAGGGTGTCTTTTCTCCAACATATGCTTTTGGCACTCTGGATTAGAATATAATGGCTATACCTGTGTGGATATATTTCTGGGTCATCTATTGTATTCCTTTAGCCAGTGGCTCTGTAAGATCATTACTATGGCTCTGTAGTATAATTTGAAATCAAATATTATGATGCCTCCAGCATTGCTTTTTGCTCAGGCTTTTTGGAGGTGTGTTTCCATTTAAATTTTATGATTTTTTCCCTACTTTTGTGAATAATACCATTGAAATTTTGAATGAGATTTCATTACTTTTGGTAATGTCACAATATTAATTCTTCCCATCCATGGGAGATCTTTATATCTTCTAGTGTCTTCTTCAGTCTCTACACTAATAACCATTAACTCCCTAAAGATCCTAAGGGAATTGTGGGTCCTTAACCAGCCTTTCATCATGTACCTTTTCCTGCTCCACATAGAAAATTAATGGGCCCAATTTTGTGTAGATCTCCCTCAAGTAATCATAGATGCTGATAGTTCATAAAGGCAACAGTCACGTCATGCTTAAGGACAGTGATCCATAACATATACCTTGATTTAGAGAAAGACTGATTTAAACATGTTGATATATTTTTGAAAATATTATTTATTTATTATTTAAAATAAGTGTTCCAGGTCCTCTTGCTGTTGCAAATGAACTCCAGAAGCATGTGCCACTTTGTGCATCTGGCTTTACGTGGGTACTGGAGAATTGAACCTGGGCTGTCAGGCATTGTATTGAGTGCCTATAATGTTGAGCCATCTCTCCAGCCCAATGTTGATATTTTTACTTCTCTTTCACTTGTCACTTCCCATAAATGAATACATGTATCCTTTTGTTAGTAGGACAAGTTAAATAAATATAAAAGTGTTATAGATGCATTTTATGTAAATATTAACACTTTGGTAAGATAAATTCTCTCTTGAGTATATAAATATCTGGAAAGATCTACTCAAACTTCAGCTAACTTCTGTGTCATAAAATATTAGTGCTTATTTTCTTAACATTTTATATTTCCTAATTTTTTTATATTAAGTGTTTATTACTCATAAAAGCAAAAAAAGCCATAATATATTTATAGCATTTGTGAAGTGAAACTATATTCAGAGTTTTATTCGAGAAGTTGATAGTTATTTCTTTTACAAGTAAAGATAAACTTCCATTGCTGTCCATGATGAAATAAATCTCTTCTACAACTGAAAGCCTGGAAGGGCTATGAAGAACAGCTCCTGGGGGCGCTGAGAAATAAATAGGCTGACCAGAAGGACTGACAAAACAGTTTCCTTGGTGCCTGCTTGCACGTTTGTTTTTCTTCGTTAACTCCCTGCTTTGACTTGAGGAAGGGCAAAATTGAGGGATTATGTAGTGGTTTAGGCAGCAGAAACTCACAGAGGAGCCCATTGTTTTGACTTGCACACTAGAAAAAACATGGAGAGCTTGAGGAGAATCCTTTTCTCTTTTTTCTATCTCATGTGGGCCAGGTTTACACTGTGGTACAGTTGCAGTGGATTGGGCCCATCTGTCTGTAAACAGGGATAAGGTATCTCTGTTATGCAAAGAATGTTGGGGATGCATTTTATGTAATTTCCCCATCTTGTCACATTGAGTGGGTTCTCTGTTGCATGGAACTGCGCACCAGTATACACAACTCAGACCCTGAAGGGAATTCAGCATCCTGGGTCAGTGGAACTGAGGAAAGAAAATCCAGTACCTGTGAGTAGAAAATCTGGGAGATGAAAGAGTGGGAGAAGGGAAAACTTTATTGTGTTTGAAGCAACACAAGCCCCAGCCTTCTTCCGAGATGTCTTTGGAGTACACACCTGAAAAACCATAACAAAATTTTGATGAACTAACTTATGATCTAGACCCAGATCAACTCCTGAGCCATGCCTGCCTGTGAAGACAGGCTCTGGTGATTTCGAAGACAACACTGACATCAGAACCATTGTCCAAAGAGCAGTGGGGAAATTAACTGCTGATAGCTGGGCATGGTGTCTTACACTCAGCATTTGGGAAAGTTGTGAAGTAAGGGGAGTCCCATGAGTTTGAGGGTAGACTGGGTTACAGAGTGAGAACCTGTCTTTAAAAAATAAAATAGAAAACAAAAGAAGTTGAGATGGAAAAATGCTATAGTTGTTAATGTTTTGCTTTAAAAATGGTATGGAAATTTCTAAAAGTGAAAAGCAGTATGATTAGAGAACAGAGGCCAAGAAAAAGAGTAGCATATGAATTTATTTTCATATAGTCATGGAGTGTTTATAAAGCTGACATAAAAGATCGAGACCTTTTCATTAAATGAAATTTCTCATCTTAATAAAACTGGAAACCAGCATCAAAAGAGTAGTTCCCTTTCCATGTTCTTACTTGAAAATCAAAAACAAAATACAAAAATATCCCACATATCTGTGTGTAAAAGTGGCAATTAAAACCAAATGTAGACTTTAATGAGTAGTAGTGAACTTTGATAAAGGTTCTATAATGTGATACTGGGGGTCAGAGATCTCCATTTGACCCAATTAGATTCCTCAGTCAGTAGAATTGATTGATGAAGCAAAAAGTAAAAAGTGGATCCTAGCAAAGAACAATCCAATAGAAACGTCTTTATTGCCTTCTGTGTAAACTAGAAAGAAGGAACAGTGGTAAATGGTGAAAAGAGATCATAACTGTACATTTTTTGTACATGCTATTTGTGCTGGTGAATTTATAAAATGAATTGGTCTGTAAAAAAATTATAGATTTCAAGGGAAGATTGGGGATGACTTTTTCACCCCTCCCCCAATCCTTCTCTTGCCTTGTGTTGCAAACAAATTTTTCTTGATTCTCTGCTGGGTCAAATTATCTGTGCCCCTCTTTCTTCCCTGTAAGGAAAGTGGGCAGTCAGCTATTCTGTCAAGGGTGGCCTTCTTGTAGGCTCATTGAGACCTGCTTCTTTAAGTACCCTGAGTCAGCTCTCACACTGGTGTAGCAAACATATGGGAATTGTCAGCTAAATAACATGTTTGTGATCTTAAGCCATAAATTTGTTTTTGTTTGTTTTTTGTTTGTTTGGTGTGTGTGTGTGTGTGTGTATATGTGTGTGTGTGTGTGTGTGTGTGTGTGTGTGTGTGTGTAGGCCAAAGGACAGCCTAAGTGTTTTTTTTCCTTTTCAGTTGTCGCCCACCTTTTTTTTGGGGGGGGGATAGAGCTCCTCTTTGGCCTTGACAAGCTGAAGGTGATTTTTTAGATGTTCTATGAGAGTTTTATTTCTATTAAATACACACACATTTGGGTGACACCGTTTATTGAAAAGATCATTCATTCTTCATTCCTTTTCTGCTATACTGAAGTGTTACTTGTCTTATACGTCAAATGAAAATATGTCTTATTCTATTTTCATTATGTGTTAGTGGACTCTATGATTGTATGTCTATGTTGTTTATGGTCTAAAAGCTTGTTGAAATATTTAGGAGAAACTAGTGAATGAACCTCCATACATAGTTGTATTGCTATAAAAATGCATTAAGTTCTAAAATACTGACTTTTGTACTGGGGAGATTGCTCAGTGGACAAGGCACTTACCATGCAAGAGGGAATATTTGAGTTGGGAGCCCCAGTGCCCATGAAAAAATAATAAAACAAAAATTTAAAAATTGACTTAAATAATTGTGAAGCATAATTGACTTGGTGTTAAAGGCCTAATTTATTTTTATATGCTATGGAGAGAGTTTTCTGACTATATGACTTAAAGGTATTTATTTTTGTTGTGTTGGTGGTGGTATATTGCTTGATAATATCCTTTTCTCTGAGGAAGTTTTATGTTTTCTGGAAACAAAACTTCTCTAGTTGACAGATAGTTGTCTATCAGAGGGTATTTGCTTGTTGCAACTTGGCCAAATCCTGGATAATTTGAAAATACAAACTGATAGAAAAATGTAATTAAATAAGCCTGGTAAAAATGCTAACTAAAATAAAATGTCAAAAGCTTTCAGGAGAAAACATTCAGCTATCTGTATCAGTGCCTAGCTTACATCATTACATACTGGATTGTTGTGATTCCACCCGAACTTTAAACAAGAAACGTGCACATATGTGATTTAATCATGGTACTGGAGTTTAATTATTTGGGGCTTTGCCTTCTATATAATATTTTCATAGACACCAGTGTCTCACTTAAGTCATTTTATCTTCAAATTTGGATATTCTTTGTTGTGGTATTCTTTCTTGAGGTATTATGAGCGAACAAGACCACTTGTACAAGAGCATGAGGAAGCCAGTGTTAAGACTGTTTACAGATGCCTCAAGTCCATGGTGCTTGTGGATGACAAAGTGGGAACATTCAACTTCAAAGCTCATCTGGCTGTCATTACAAAATCAGAGGATAGATTGCTTATTTTCCCTAAATAGACTCAAGGACATGCTCTAATTTGAATAATTCCCATTGCATTTTAACCGTGGCTATAAGACAAATTCAACATTTTATAAATAAGTAAGAACAACAGAATATGTGTACTGTTTTACACTGCGCATTGTTGCTTTTCAAAATGAGAATGGACATTTTCCTCTTTTGTCATTTTGAAAAATGTTTCATAATAATAGAATGTACCCTTTACTTCTTTATTTAATTCCTTTAAAGATGAAGGGGCTGGAGTAGGATTTACTTTTGTATAGTTGAAACCCTACATTGTAATTAGCTAAACCAATATTTTTTACCCTGCTTGTAAATGTAGAGCTGGGTAAAAATAAGTCACAGATGCTTTTCTTGGCTTTTGGTTTTAAACTCTAGACTTAATTAGAGCTTGAGCATCTTTGAGAATTCTTTTCTTTTTTCCCTTATTTAATTCTGCTTCATAATTTAGTTTTATGTATTTGTAGGTTTGTGTATGTGTGCCTTTGAAAAGCACACTTTCTATGCTAGTTTTTTGCATTCCTAAAATGAGTGATTACTTATTTTCTCTCTCTCTCTCTCTCTCTCTCTCATACACACACACACACACACACACACACACATATATATATATATATATATATATACCTTTAGACAATATTGTATATACTTTGCTGCTTAGTAGAAATTTGCATTATCTATTTTTCAAAGAGCTATGTGTATATAGTATTGTTATTTACTAAAGAAGCTGTCTTTATCTTTGGTTCGATATTTAAATACATTTTATCATCTTGAATTAATGTTTCCAAAAGTAAATGTACTAATATAAGTCACATCTTGGACAACTATGCCAAACTTTTAATGCATGCCAATCTATAAAATGGTGCTATTTCCTCATTTTTTTTTTCTAATTCTGTAGATTTAGAATCTTTATTGGTCTACTTTTGTGTTGATGCTGGACTATTAGTGTTTTCTTTTTCTTCATGCTGCTGTAAGCATGAGTGCTGGTTATATTTTTATTTATTTTTTTATCTGTATGGGTATTTTGAGGATGAGGAAAGAAATTTAAATTCAGACAGTTGCCTTATGGGATCTAGTCTCCAGGTCCAAGACCATTTGTTTGTCTGTTTTTCCTAATCTAGGTGCTAGAATACAGCCACTCTTCAGATCCTAGATGCTACCTGCTGCTATAACAGAAACATTTGTTTTAAATTCTGATTTTGTTTATTATCTATATTCTTGATTGATTCATTGTTCATTTGTCAAGTTGAGTACAAACTGTTTCTCTTTCATAGTTATATAATTATTTGGAGAGCTTTCTGAAAACAAGATGGGATTTTAGAAGAGAGGTACCCAAATAAATATTTATAAAAGTTTGTCACTTGTGTACTCCAGGGTAAGAAGTCATACCTTAGTCTTCTTATATATTGTGTGATTGTGATTGTGAGTTTATGACATGAAAATTAGAGCGTTCTGTAGTAATAACGTTGAATTTTTACTTTATTTGTGAACAAAATAGTGGGAATAGCAATCCCAATTAATTTATCATCATGCATATTACTAATTCAATAAAAGTTTCATTGAAAGAGTAATCTTCATTAGATATTATTCTAGATATCGAGGTACAAAACTGAGAAGACAACCTCCTTGTACTCATTCAGCCCAGAGACATTTGTGGGGATCCACTGATGAACACTTAAATTACTATGTAAGGACTGCAAGTGAATACAGGGTACTTTAGGAGCTGGGAAGAGAATGGAAACAGGTTTAGTTCCCGCCCTCTTCCTTCCCCCCAAATCGATACTATTGGTAACTGTATTGATGCTAGGAATAGATTGGTTAACAAGGGAGTTGTGGCCTTTGCTTTCAGAATCTACACATTTTTAATTTAATTTTATTTATTAAAAAGTTTTTTTGAGAAAAGAGATTCACGGAAATGTATTATTCAAAACTCACTGTAGAAATGAACTACATGATAAGCATATAAAAACATTCATATAGAAGTTTAGTTTTCTATAAATTAACAGATAACTAGAACTCTAGAGTTAATTAGTTCTTATTTTTATGTTTTCAGATAGAAAATCCTCGGTACCTGAAACAGAAGCCTCTCCCAGTTTCCCTGGTATGTAATCATTCCATTAGGATTTTTTAGGGACAATTTTTTTAATGAAATATTCAGTCTCATATAGAAAACATTATAGGTCTACATTAGAAGCATAATGATATTTGTAATCCTACCTTTCAGACATGAACAAATCACTTTTTCCTCCAGTGCTAATATTATTTTGACATAGGCTTCAGGCATTTTATTAGTTGGCCTTGGGGTTGTGGCTAAGCCAGGTCTGAAGAGGTATGAAATATCTGACTCATTCCACAGATGACGCCCAAGTTCAGCCTGAGAAAGTCCAGCAGTCTCCACGATGATCACTTTCTTTCTCGAATGCACGAAAAAGAGGTAGGATTGAGATATTTCTCATGTATATAATAGTTTAATATTTGTGTATTATGAGTTTTCAGGCTCTAGCTTGAGTAATGTTTCCTGGGAGGAAGAGGCTGTCTTGGTATAAACACAAAGTCACAATGCAGATAAGCCAGGGTTTGTCTTTCTGTTTTTTAATGCTCATCTCTCATCTTGTGTGTCTTAGTTTTACCCCTACTAGACAACATGTGTTAAGGGACTCTGTCCTAACTTTCAGCTACTGATTCTCCAAGGGCTTGGTGGAATGTCTTTTAGAAACAGTATGTTTGATCTCAGTGAATCCCTTCACCCTCCCCTCATCTAGGTTTACTTGGTAATTTATCTTTTTAGTCTTACTATTCTTTCTGTTCATTGTTCTTACTATACCTACTGGCATCAAATTAGGATACACTGTAGCTGATACTTACTATGAAAAGATTATTTGAGATTCACTTTCAGTAGCAATGAAATGTATGTTTCCAGGTATTAGCTATATTCACCATGCAATAGACACCAGATTTAGTGTTCCATCTGAGTATTTGCATTTTTTGATTACAATCCCTCCATGTTCTTCTGGCTACCATCCTACATTCTGCTTCTATAATTCCAATTGTTTTAGATTCTTTATAAAAGTAAGAATAAACAGTCTTTATCTTTCTGTGTCTGACTTATTTCACTTAGCATGTTTCTGTTTCTATCCATGTTTTTGCAAATGTCACAGTTCCTTTATATGTCTGAGTAGTATTCTAGCATATATGTGTGTATGTTTATATGTCTAGTATGTCTAGTAAGTATGTTTTCTAACTTTTGACTTAGCTCTTTCCCTGGCTCCTTGATTATACACACACACACACACACACACACACACACACAAAATCATTTTATAAAATCTCTTTATCCCTTGATAAATGCACGTACATCTTGGGCATTGGATGTCTGCTGGGGTGAGCATGCTGCAGTGAACACACTGACTCGGATCCTTCAGATGCATAGGCAGAGGTAGACTGCCAGATCACATGGAAATTCCACTTTCATTTCCTAGAGGAACTACTATATATAGTTTTCCATAACTACCATACCAATTTATATTCCCGCTGCCAGTGTGTAAAGTGTGTAAGGATTTCTTTTCCTCTATGTCCTTGCCAGTGCTTGTTATCATTTGTCCTTTTTACTTTTTGGCTCTCTTTTTGAGACAGGGTCTCATTCTGTAGCCCAGGCTGGCTTAGAACTCATTATTTAGCCCAGGCTGACCTCAATGTCACAGTAACCCACCTGCCACAGCCTTGTCAGTGCTGGGATTACAAGGAGTACACCACCACACCAGGTTTGTCCTTTGGATAATACCATTCTAGGAGGCATGGGTGATGTTTCCTTGTGGTTTTAATTTGTATCTCCCTCCTGTGAGTAGTAATGTTAGACAGCTTTTTGTGTATCTCTTATTGGCCATTTATATGTCTTTTTTGTAAAAATGTCTATTTAGAGGATCCTTTGTCCTTTTTGTAATCAGATATTTTTCCTTCTGTAGAGTTGTATGAGTTCCTTTATCTTTTGGATGCTATTTCAATGTCAGAATACACCTTGTAAAAATGTGTACTTGTCCTGTAGTTTATCTCATTCCTTCATTGGTTTCTTGGCTATAAACAAGTTTTCTAGATTGATGTAATCCTATTTGCCTATTTTTGCTTTGGGGATACACTTTTGAGATCCAGTGTAAAACATCTGTGTCTAGAATCATATCAGGAAGATTTTTTTGTTTCCTTCCAATAGTTTTACAGTTTCAGATCTTCTATTTAAAGATTATACATTTTAACTGATTTGATATTAATTCTTTGAAAGCTTGGTATCATTCAACAGTAAAGACACAAGGTTCTGAGCTTTTCCTTATATTTGCAGATGTCTTCAGTTAATTTGGAAAGCTGGTTTTTGATACCTTCAGTTTGCAGGTTTGTCTTTAGTTCTGATATGTCTTTTCTGAAGTCCATTAGGTTCTCCTCAATTATATTAAGCCTGGTGGCAAAGCTAATGAGCTGACTTTGAACTCTTTCAATATGTTGGTCCATCTTTGCTTGCATGACTGAC